>PVJO010016328.1:0-42384 GCA_004026905.1 Hystrix cristata
CCCTGAAGGGTGGGCTCGTTGGCAACCCACTCGGGTCCCCTCCTGTCTCTCAGGAGCTCTCTTTCTCTCTCCCAATAAAATTCCTACTCTTAACCTCCTTTGTTCCTTAGAATTCATTCTTCGACTTCGGGGAACACGAACTCAGCGTAACTGACATCTAGCAGGTTGGGAGTTATATTTTTTCCCCTATATCAGTAGGGAAAGGAGGAAGTTGGGGGAGAAGGAACACAGACATGGCAGACAGCTACTCTGGTCAAGTAAGGACTATTCAAAAGTGAGTGACTCATGGATTTCTTGTCTGCAGCTCCTTTTATTGAGATCTTTGTCCCACTTGGCTGTGGAATCTGACTGGCTCCCTAGCTTGTCTTTCATTTTAACCTTGCATTTTTTTCTAGTCATGCGACCTTTCCCTGTCCTTTGGAAGAGGGTAAGATTATGGGTGGGGACTTTAAATATAGGATACTTAGATTTAAGGATGAAGTAAAGGGAAAGTTTGTGATTCCTATGTTAGTCACACTACCTGGGATCTTTGTAGAGCTGTTTCTTTGCCTTTGTCTTCCTAATTGCTGGATTTTAGCTGCCTTTGTTTCTCTAATTGCTGGAGTCTAGTTGCCTTTGCCTTTGGAGTCTGTTTGTAGAGGTCAAAATTACCTATTAATTTCCAATAAAACTCAATGAGGCCTTTGCCTTACTTTTTCCCTACCTACAGTACTCTCCGTCCCTCTACTTCTACCTGATCTCCACACTCATGTCCTCAGCTGCCTTCTTGGCATCCCAGATGTATAAGAGGTATCTCAACCTACACAAGGGCAAAACAGAGTTCGTGGTTTTCCTCAAAATTGGTTGCTCACATTAAAAAAAAAAAAAAAAGTTTTATAATACCAGGAAAATAAAATAAGAAAATCCCAGAACTCAAAATTAAAGCAACCAACCACATACACACAAAATCTCAAAGAATCAAGAGAGCTAAAAAATATTTTAAAAACATGTGAAATGTGAAAATGTGGAAAAGATTTACTCAATGATATCACAAATTATCTAACAGGTATTTTTTATATCAGAATCATTTGATGCACCTATGCTTATGGCAAATCTAAGTCATATTATAATTCAAGTAATTCTTTTATCAAGTAATTTTTTTCTATGGATATATATATATATATTACTGAGGTGGGGATCAAAAGATGAATTAGATGTGGGGCCTGCCTTCAATGACTTCACAGTATCTAAAAAAATATAGAGCCAAAATGCTAAGGAGTTGGAGAACAGAATGATTCTTTTATTACTGGGAACTGTTATGGTTTGGATGGGAAATTTCTAACAAAAGTTGATCCCCAATGCAGCAGTATTCAGAGGTGGGGGCTTAGGAGGTGAAGGGATCAGAAGTGATCTAAATTTAACAAAGGATGAACCCATTGATGGGTTCCTAGCTAAACAGACTCTTGGGAGGTGATGGAAACATTAAGAGGTGGGGCTTAGTTGGTGCTCTGGTAGGCAGAATAATAGCCCCCAATGATGTAGGCATCCTAATTCCCAGAACGTATGAATATGTTACTTTACATGGCAAGAAACTTCATAGATGTGAAGAAGTAAAGGATCTTGAGGTAAGGAGAAAATGCTGGAGTATCTGGGTGTGACTAATTGTATTAGTTTCTTAGGAGCACTAAGTAGCATAAAACAATAGAAATGTGTTGTCTCAACAAAATCAAGGTGTTGGCAGGGCCGTGCTTTCTCTGATGACCCTAGGGGGCAATCTGTTCGTCCCCCTTCAAATTTCTGGTGTTTGCTACCAATCTTTGGCTCTCCTTAGCCTATATATCTATCACTCCAGTCACATGGCCGTCTTCTTCCTGTGTGTCTTCACATTTTCTCTTTGTGTGTGTCTGTGTGTCCATATTGCTCCTTTTTGCCACAATACCAGGCATACTGGATTAAAGTCCACACAATGAACTCATTTTAACTTGATTACTCTGTCGAGATTTCATTTCCAAACTGTTAGGTTTACGCGGCGGGAGGGGGAAGGGAAAAGGCTGAAGACGCTCGCCATAGGAGAAAGCTTTATTAAGGTGTTACAGCTTCCCTGCCTCACTCGAGTGAGAGTGGCCTTTTATCCCTTAGCCGCCCCCCCCTTCGTGACGTTGGAGGCTTGAAAGTGTGCATTTAGGATTGGTCCTTTCTGCACGGGTGATTGGGTGGTGGGTAACGCCCCTGGGTAAATTGGCGCCACGGACCTAATTGGGGACTCTAGTCAGGGGGAGGGGCCGTTGTTTCGGCGGGAGATTCTGGCACAGAGACGGGGGAAGGGGTTTTGTGAGAAACCAGCAACGGCCATTTTGGCATCTGGGGAGGGTCATCCTAACACAAACAAGGTCACATTCAGAGATACCAGCGACTAGAACTACATTTTTTTTGGTTTTTTTGGAAAATGATTCAGCCCATGACACCAATGTCACAAAAAGGGTCCTAATAAGTGAAAGAGAGAGGCAGGTGAGTCAGAGTCACTCCTCCTGAGAAAGACCGGGTGGGGCACTGCCAACTACAAAGGCAGAAGGCCAGTGAGCCAAGAATGCAGCAGCTGGAAAAGGAAAAGCAACTCTCTACAATCTCTAGAAAGGCACACATCCCTGTTCTGGCTTGTTTTCCCCAGTAATATCCATTTTGGACTTCTGTGATCCAGAACTATAAAACAATAAATGTTTTAAGCCACCAATTTTATGGTAATTTGTTATAGTACCCACAGGAAATTAATATACATGTTAAGAGAATTCCTAGTTTAGGGATTTAGAGCAGTTCTATTTAAAGCATTCATCTCCCAGATGATACCATGGTGGGCTTTTACCTTGATTTGGGTCTCTGCTACAATCACACTCTCTCAAAGGTCTTCTGCTACAAACCATATGTTTGTGTCCCCTTGCCCAGATGAAATCCTGAACCCAGGTGTGATGCTATCAGGAAGAGCTTTTGGGAGGTAGCTGGGTCACGAGGGTGGAGCCCTCACAATGGGATTAGTGTGTATAAAAGAGAGACACAAAAGTTTGTATTCTTGCCACATGAGGACATAGCAAACCAGGAAGAGGACACTTACCAGACACAGATCTGTTGGCACCTTGATCTTAGACTTCTTCAGAAGTGTGAGAAGTACATGTTTTTTGTTTAAGATGCCAAGTCTATGTTAGTTTGGTACAGCACTCAGAAGGAAAGACACCTTCCTTGACTTCATTTAAGCTACTATCACAGGGCTGTTTTATTTTCAACATGGAAGTTAGCACTTGTTACTTCATGTCATTATTCGAACACTCAATGAAAGCTGAAACTGCTTGTTTTTCCTTGCAACACCAGTACCTAGACTAGTGTCTACTACATGGCAAGAACTCAATAAATATTTACTGAATAAATGAATGAGTAAGCAGAGTGTGTATTCCATCCAAGTAAACATACAAACTTTATCCTCTTTAACCTTTTCAACAGCCCGGTGAGAGAGAATTCCTGTCACCATTTTATAAAACTCCACGAGAAAGGCACAGGTGTATCTGTGAGTATTGGGCAACAGTGGATGTTCATAAATATTATGAAAAGTCTACGAACCACTTTCAAAGAAATTAAGTAGCTGGTGTAAATAATAAAGCTCAGAAAAGTAGGTATCTGCTATATTAGGGACTATGGCTTCTTTAATATGTTGAAAGATCTCAGAGCCACAGTTTGAGTCAAATCCCTATTTTACCTGTCTCCCAAACAGTTCTATTTACATGCTCCAGTGGCCTCTGAACCAAAGATGCATAAAACTGAATTTGAAGATCTCCTCCCCAAATCTAGTTTGCAAAGACTGGCTGGCTGAGAGAATGACACCAGCTTCTATCTACCAAATTCCTGAAATCATTTTAGACTTCCTCCCTGAAAATTTACAGGTGACTGGTAATTTGATTCTTCCTGTTTATACTAGAAGTTCTTTTTTTTTATTTTTAGAAGTTCTTATACTAATTGCTTTTCCACCTCCATTGACTTAGTAATTTCCTTCTGAATTATTTGTCCGGACTACTACAATAATCTCTTCAGCAAAATTGGGTATGTCATTATTAGTTTAAAATCGTTCAGTGGCTTTGTACAGTGTTTGATAAACACTAAACAGTTTGCCATAGCATGAGAGGTTTCACACAATCTGTGCCCTATCAGCTCTCTTTCTAACACGACTGTCCTCTCGCCAACTAGTCATGCCAGCTTTTGAGTTTCATAGAAAGTCAAGCTCTTCTCTAAGAATTCTTCCACACACCCGCTCATCCTTCAGATCTCTGGCTGACTCCCCCAATCTAGATTATTCTCAACATCCTTTTTTTGGTCCACAAATTCTTTGCATTTTGTTTCCTTTATATTATAAGCTCCACAAAAGCAGTTTTGTGCTTTTTATTCAGCACTGAGTCCTCGGTGTCTGATATATGCCTGTCATACAGCAGAGGTAAATTAAATATTTCTCCAATAAATATTTTCTATGACTTGAATGTGTTCCTGCAAAGTTCATGTGTTGGAAATGTAATCCCAAAGTTCCTATTTGAATGTTATTTGGATGTGGGGCTTTTGGGAGGTAACTGGGATTAGATGAGGTCACGAAAGTGGGGCCCTCAAGATGAAGAGCGGCTTTATAACAGGAAGAGAGACTCAGGCTGGAAGAGTGCTTCGTCTTGCTATATGATGTTTTTTTTACCACATTCTGATGCAGTAAGAAGCCCTCACCAGATGCCCATTTTATGCTCTCAGACTTCCCAACCTTCAGATCATGAGCCTAATAAACTCTTCTTTATAAATTACCTGGTCTCAGCTATCCCACTATTGCAACAGAAAATGTGCTAAAACAACAATGACTAAACAGTTTACTGTGTGTCTTCTAGAGAAGTATGTTCTTGTGTGTCCATTTTGATCGGGATGATATCAGATGAGGCAGGAGGTATGACATGGAGAAAAAACGGAGGCAAAGAGACAGCAAAGAAAAAAGTGAGTGACAGAGAACTGTCACAAGAGTTACTAAAGACAGTAAGAGAACAAGAAGTTAGGGAAGGGCTTTGTAGTGGGTTGAATGGTGGCCACACCAAAGACAAATTCATATCAAATCCTTGGAAGCTGTGAATATTACTGTATTCTTTCCTGGGGTTGCTGCAACAAAGTACTATAAACTGTGTTGTAAAACATTTAGTTTCTCATAGTTAGGAGGCCCTAAGTCTGAAATCAAGATTTTGGTAGTTTGTTCCTGCTAGAGCCACTGAGAAAAACTGTCCAGTGTCTCTCTTAGCTTCTGGCGGTTGCTGAGGATTTAGGTATTTCTTGGCTGGTAGACAAAACATTCCCATTTCTGCTCCATCTTCACACAGGGTTCTCTGTGTCTCTTATGTGTTTCACATGACCTTCTTCTAAGAACATCAGTCATTGAATTTAAGACCCGCCTAGTATGACCTCATCGTAACTAATTACATCTGCAAAAATGTGATTTCCAACTAAGATCAAATTCTGAGACTTCAGTAGGTCATGACTCTTCGAGGGATGCTATTTAACATAGCACTTACCTAATGTAGAAAAAGAATATATTTAGATCTAATTAAAAAATCTTGAGAGGTCATTCTGGATTATCTGGGTAGACTTTAAATCCAATGACAAATGTCTTTGTAAGATACACAACAGGAGGTCTGATTGGATGACAAATGCAGAGACTGGAATGATGTAAGCATTAGACAGATACACAGAGAAGAATGCAATGTGAAAACAAAGGTGGAGACTTCAGCACTGCAGCCATAAGCCAAGGAAGCTAAGGAATGCACACAGCCACCAGAAACTGGGAAAGACGTGGCAGATTCCCTCCTACTGACTTCAGTGGGTGTGTGGCCCTACCAATACCCTGATTTTTCTTTTTTTTTCTTTTGTATTTACAGTGACATTAATAGTACAAATTTGTGGTGTATGGTGTGTTATTGATACCTGTAAACACTGTGTAATGATCAAACCAGGGTGATTAACATATCACTTCAAACACTTCTCATTTCTTTGTAGTGAAACATTTAAAACCTTCTGGTTACTTTGAAATAACTATTTAGGAGCTTGAGTCACCCTAATGTGTAAAACTTAGAGAAGGAAGTATAATCACAATGTATAACTTCACTCAAAAAGAAAAAATCTTTAACAGCTAAAATAGGAGTGTATTTTTGTAACAAATACCTGGGTTTCAGCCAAACACAAACAGCTGAGCTTCAGCCAATCCCACGTCCCCAGTGGATCAGACCATGTCCAATCAAGACAAAGGCCTCATCATAACTAATCATGTTATTTCTGTACTTTATTTCTGTGTTCAGCTATAAAAGCAGTGTCCTTGGTACACAGTGGGGCTCTCTGAACCCCCTTCCATTTGGAGTGCTGCTCAATTCAGGAATTGTTCTTTTCTCAAACTGTTAGATTTGTCTAAAGCTTTTAACACATAAGAGCACTGTATGTACCAGAAATGTAAAACACCCAGAATCACACTCTTTTTCACTGAATTAGCAGGTATGTATTACTTGTTTCTTTTTAGATCATTTAGTTCATTGTTGTCAATTGGTGGATTGTGCAAAACTTCAACCTTGCGTTTTCCATCTTCTGAATTAGAAGTCTTAATGTTAACCAAGGTGGCTTCACAGGCAACGCTGCCATCCTCGTCCTCAACTCTGAACTGTCCTCTGAACTTACTTGGAGGCTCTCTTCTGAATTCTCATCTTCTTCTGAATCTGCCTGATTCACCTCAAATAAGGCCACATCCATTTGTATAATTTTGCCAAGGGTCCACGTTCAGTATTTTCAATATTGAAACGACTACGGAGGAGCAGCTTCTATTTCTTCTCTTAGTATTTTATTTGCTTGGGTCATCCGGGAAAGTTCTGAACTTGGCCCAGTAGTGGACTTCTCTCTATCCAAACTATTTGATGAGTAGAGATTTTTCGGGAGTCAGGGCTGGAGTTGATGAGCAATTTGTCTTCCTTGGCTTTCACCCGCAGTCAGCAGTTCTTTGAACAATGAGACCCCCAGCACTCTCAGGTGGGCTACAAAGAACTTGGGCTGATGTGAGATTTTTTGCGAATCTCCATACCTCTGCCAACACCTTGATTTTAGAGGTCTGTTCTTCAGAATTGTGAGACAACACATTTTTCTTATTTGAAGGCATGTAGTTTTGAGTATTTGCTGCAGCAGCTGTACCAAACTAATACAGAATTCACAATATACTCTCTTTAGTATTACTAGAAACAAAATAATCTCTGAGTTAGATTTGGCTTTAAACAGATCAGTCCTTAGTAAAAAAGAATTTGTCAATTTCAGTAATGATCTTTTAAAATAAAGATATCCCTTCAATGAGTGCAATGTATGACTTTTTAACCTAAGAAGATACTACAACAAAATACACTGTAAATTATATCCCATATATATCCACTTGTGAGTGCCTTATAATTAGCAGATTTTATCACAATTCACGTGCTTCTCTCTTTTATAAATTGTTTGTTTCGGTCTCACTATTAAGTTCTTTCACCTTGAGTTTTTTAAAAATTACCTCGTGTGTAATTACACGACATTGAGTGTTGTACCTACCAATGATAACACTTGCTTAAAGCAGCTCAGTCTTTAGATAAAAAGCCAAGTCTTCAAGACAAAGCGAAATTAAATAGGGAAACTTACATGATGTGTCTCTTTCAAGCTTTGAATAAATTCAGAATCGGTTTACCAGGAACAATTCCTTCCAAACCTTCCTTAAGTTTCACAATCATTCAAGTGGCTGATGCCAGGCTACTTCAAAATGTCACACAGTACTTCCTTCACTCGCGTGCACAATGGGGAGGAGCTGAAGCTCCCACGGTCGTAAAGGACGGAAGTCCATGCAAGAAACTATGACTGTCACTGGTCACCAGACAATACTTGAAGAAAAAATGGGGCCGGACCTGAGGCCCGCACAGCCCTCGGAAGGGTCCCTGTCTCCTCCCCGGGGTTGTGCTGCCGCTCTGGGGGTCAGCTGGCGGTGGGAGTTAAGCCGGACCCGGAGTCGCGACCGAAGACCCCGCTTCGCCCTCCTGCAACTTCGTGGGTGGCGACGAGACTCCAACCTTCACTCGCCGCCCCGGAAAGAGGATCCCCGCAAGCTCGCGGTCCTCCTCGCTCCCGGCCAGGTGCCGGCCGGGTGAGGTTCGGCCCGCCTTCCCGGAGGCAGCGGTGCTGGAAGGCCGGGGGGTCCGCCGGGGTCAGAGCGCTCCCACTCAGGCGCCCCTTTCCCGCGCGGACCGCCGAAAGCGCCCCGCTCCGCCGCCGGCGCCGGGAACCCGGACGCAGAGCGCCCCCCTCCCCCCGCGCAGCGTCACGCCGGCCGGGCGGCGCCGTAATGTCCCAAAGAAGCGCGCCGCGAAAGCCGCAGCCCAGCCGGCGCCGCGCCGAGGGAGAAACCCCGTCCCGAACGCGCTCCGGCCGTTCCCGCGAGCTCCGGGCAGGCAGAAGAGAGGCTCGCGGTGCGCTTGTGCTCGAGGCACGCGGCCGGCGGCGCCTGAAGGTTTGTCGTAAGCAAGAGACTTGCCGAGGCGGGGTGGCCGTGGCGCCTCAGGACGCTTCCCGCCCGTCATTCCGAAGGGGCGTCAGGTCTGGGCGGCAGCCGGCCTGTCAGTGCTCCCGGGCGGCAGGCCTGCTTTCCCCCGTCGTCCGCGCTTCCCGTGAGGCCCGAGGCTCCGTTTCAGGCATCTGCTCTGGAGGACCCGCGGTCGGAGCCGCTATGTGTGCGAGTGCGCGCCTATTCGGCGGTGCGTGGTAGCAATGGCGGCGCTCTGTGAGACTTTCCTGTCACTGGGTACTACTACTCCCAGCTCTCCTCGCCGCCGCCGGAGCAACCCTCCGGTCTTTAGTTTGCAAGTGGCAATTTGACTTGCTCTGCTGCATGTCTGGAGGCACCGAGGAAAGTGTGGAGACGCCCCGGGGATTAAGGCATCGCGGTTTGCAAAGAAAAAAAGCCAAACAAATAAACACAACCCACCCCCCCTAGCAAACATGAGGCTGCTGGAGAGAATGAGGAAAGAATGGTTCATGATCGGAATCGTGGTGGCCATCGCCGGAGCGAAGCTGGAGCCGTCCGTGGGAGTGAACGGGGGTAAGAGCCGCGCCTCCGCCGGCGGCGCCGCGCTTCCCACGAAGTAATTGTGAGCGGTGGGAAGGAGGGCGCGTCTGCTGGGACGTGCCTGCCCTCTCTCGGGCACGGCCAGCCTGGCGTGTCGTTTGGTCTCTTTGGCTGATTTTCTAATTTACCAGCCCGAGAGAGCACTTGGAATTGGGACTGAGGCGAAGGAGTTTGAGCGCAGATTGCTTTTGCTGCGATCAATGACTATCCTCAGCGTAAGGAGTGAAGAGAATGAAACTTAGTCCTCTCGGCTTCCTGGTAGCATCCTGTCCCAAGAGACTCTGGAGTGCCAGCACTTTCTTATCTGTCTTGGAAACCAGACCTTATTCTCTAGTTTATTTCCGATTCCTCCCCGTTTTAAAAAAAAAAAAGTTGAGGGAGGGAAAAATAAAAAAGAAAAGAGACACCCCCACCCGCAACTCAGATTTTGTGGCCCACATGGTGAGAGTGATGATTTACTGCAGTTGCTGGCACTCCTGAAACTCTCAGGCCGACTGACACGTTGCACACTTTCATTACTGGACACTACTTCCGTGTGCTGCTGGGATTCAGTTGCTACACTAGCCATGTAACAGATGCAGACTGTGTTAGAGTCTGTGTAGTGTTTTGGCAAGGAGACATAGATGCGCTAAAAACCTGCTTAAATCCTCTGAATAGTGGGAGCTTTGTATGTGGCCTGGCCTGGGAACACAGGACATATCATAAACCCTCTATAACCTCCCTCTCCCACCTTTAGACAGCCTTTTCCTACTTTTCATAAACGTTAATTTAATTTCTTCAATTTATTCGTCTTTTGACCTTGTTTGTCAGTTTCTAACCTTACTGACAGATTTAATACATAAGTCTTACAATGGCAGCCAAAGAAGACAGAAAAGAATACACAGAATCTTTTTATAATAGGATGCACTCATGAGGATATTTGAAGTTATTTGTACCCTTTTGTTAAAACATGATGGAAGTGATTGAATGCTCTCTCAGGAGAATAGTTATTCCTTTTTCCTTGACCTTCAATTCCACCTTTTAGAATAGTTTCTAGCATTATTTTATTATGGAAATGAAAGTGTTTTTAAAATATCTTTTTTCTTCTATATTCAATTTAGCACAAAATGTGTGGACTGTGTACCTGTGAGAATAAACCTATTTTTCCTTGTGATTTCTTCTTCTGAAGATAGCAGTTTTGTCTTTGACACAGCTTTTCTGTGAGTTTTTGGGAAATTTATAAAGCCAGGTATTTCAGATTACGTCAAATGAAGAAATCTCACTCCCCTGCCTAGAATTAGTGTCTTTGTGGTATTCTGCGAGGCACACTGCACAAGTTACAGCTTCTGGTGTTAGATCTCTAATTTGTCCAGTTTCAAGATGAAATTACAGGTGTATCATGGTTATGATCTTTAAGTTTAAATCTGCAGGGACTAGGTTTGGCAAAATATCTTTTACCTTAGTTCTCTGAATGTTGTGTGGGCAGGAAGGTTGCTGAATGGTAAATCATTTCCTTAGTGCTTCGCAGCAGTGGCAGATATGAGATAGATTCTGCAAACTTGTTTGTTCTCTTGGACTCTGCTTATTGAAGTTTTGGTACATTGGTGTATCTTAGAAATATTGTTTCCCATTTTCCCTAGTCCTTAGGGTATTAATATAGGATAATTCATTTCTTTGCTTAATTATAAAAGAGTAGAAGGAGAATGTTAAGTGCTGGAACGAACCTTTTAAGCCCACATGCTACTGTATTATTTGTTGTTGTTGTTGTTGTTGTTGTTGTTGGGATGCTAGAGATTGAAACCAAAGCTTCTCATGTGCTGAGCATCGACTGTACCTCTGAAGAATTTCCTCCACTCACCAAATGCTTCTATTATTGAGGGCTGAGACCAGGTGAGTCATCAGAAGCTAAGTTACTAGCTAGATTAGGGAAAATGAATGACGGGAGACCAGGGTCCCCCGCTTTTCATACTGATGGCAAAATCCATAATAATTGTTCTGGCAAAAATCATTAAAAATGAATAACCATTACAAAGAAAGGTCCCTGTGGAATAAAGACATTTTCCCATACTCTGATTTTTAGCCCAAAGGAACAGGGCAGAATCAGCTAATGTTGGACAACAAGTTCATGTGATTTCTTCCATAGCTGTCCTTATGTAAAATTTTTTTCTTAGAAACAAAGGTCTTAGTTTCTTGGAGCTTTTAATTGATGCCCCCACCCCACCCTCACAAAAACCTTAAAAACAAACCTCAACATAGTACCAAATAACACTTCCACTCTACCAGTTAAACAACAGGTATCAAGGAAAAAGGAGAGGAATGGTTCTGAAAATATTTCTGTTACATCTACTCTTTAGAGTGGCTTAAAACAAGACTTTTGTCTTATAACTTAGTTACCAGGTTCCATTTACCGGCTTTGTACTCTGAGAAGATGATTTTTAATGCATTCTCATTGACTGGACAATTTTCAGTTGTCTACTTTCCTAGGCATTTCTTTTAAGTAGGAAAAGTGTTGGTAGTTTTCAATTTGTGGTTAAGATGCTCATTCACTTTTACCTTGATTAATACTTTAACAACTACATTCAGTTTTTAAATTTTAATTTGTAATTGTTTTGGTCCTGGGGATCAAACCCAGGGCTTTGTACATGCCAGCCACGACACCCTGTTTTTAAGTATAAGACTTCTATACTGAAAATATCACACATGTGTGTGGTTGGACCTGTCTTAAAAATACATATTTATACATAGGCATAGGCAAGGACTTTCTGAACAGAATGCTGGTTACACAGGAAATAGTACCAAGTATCAACAAATGGGAGCATATCAAATTAAAAAAACTTAAGTAAAGCAGAGCAAACAACCAACAGAGTGCAGAGACCCTCTACAGAATGGGAAAAATTTTTTTGCCAGCTATTCCTAGGACAGAGAACTAATATTTAGAATATACAACAAACTCAAAATAATTAGACCCTATAAAATAAAAGACTCAGTCAAGACATGGGCAACCGAAATGAACAGACACTGCTCAGAAGACATACAAATGGCCAATGAATACATGAAAACATTTTCAGTGTTTCTGGCCATTAGAAAAATGCAAATTTTAAAACAACTCTGAGATTCCATATTTCTCAAGAAAGAATGGCTATCATCAAGAAATCAGATAACAACAAATGCTGGAGAAGCAGGGGGACCCTTCTACACTGTTGTTGGGAATATAAACTAGTACAGTTGTGGAAATCAGCATGGAGATTTCTCAAAAAACTCAAACAAGAAATTCCATCTGATCCAGCTACTGTATTTCCCTTCTAGGTATCTTCCAGAAAGAGGTAAAGACATCCTACTACAGTAATACATGCATACCCATGTTTATAGCTGTGCAATTTACAATAGCTAAATCTTGGAAGTGGCCCATATGTCCATTAAGAGATGAATCGATAAAGAAAATGTGGTATTTGTACCCTATGGAGTACTACTGTGCCATAAAGGATAAACTTGAGGCATTTGTAGGGAAATGGACATACCCCGAAGCCATCATGTTAAGTGAAATAAATCAGATGTACAAGTTTAAATATCGCTTGGTTCTTCTTGTATGAGAAACTCAAAATGTAAATAAAGAGCAAAACAAAAGATAGGTAATAGGAAATAGAGATCTTTTGGAAGTGGAAACAAGATCAAAAGATGGAAGGATTATAGCAGTACAATTTGTAGTAGCTAAATCCTAGAAACAGTCTGTATACCCATCAACAGATGATTGGATAAACAAAATGTGGTATCTATATATAATAGAATATTACTCGGTTATGAAGAAGGACAAATTTGAGGCATTCGTAGGACAAGGGATGCACCTGGAAAACAATGTTGAGTGACATACAAGCTTGAATACCATATGGTATCTTTCATTTGAGTGGGGCAAAACACAAAGAAAATGATAAAAGATGGATTCAGAGGGACAAGGGGACAGATCTCATCCAATAGAGAAACGGTCCAAGGGAACAAAGGAGAGGGGTAAGGGGGAGGGGAAGAGGAAATGAGAAGAATAAAGATATGCCATGTACAGGAACCTAATAACCCTAATTAACGTAAACATTATAAGTCATAACATGCACTAAAACAGTTGTATCAACAGATACTAAAAAGGTGATTGGGGAACCAGAAGGGGAGGCAGGAGGAAGATGGAAAAGAAAGAGGATAAGAAAAAATGAGCTGTGATATGTACATGTAATCACTCCCCAAGGTGATGGTAAACTCCATGAATTACAAACATGTAGTAATAAAATGAAATAAAATTTTAAAAAATGGAGGGAAAGGGGAGGGCGAGGAGGGGAAGGTGATAAAAAATTAAAAAAACAATTAAGATGTGTTATGTACATGTACCAACTCCCCATGAAGAATGTGATCACTGTGTACTACAAACATGTACTAATACAATATAAATAATAAAATAATACATATATTTTTAGTCAGTTGGCTAGTACGACACAAAATTTATTGATGTGAGAATGCTAAGATTAGAGAAATTGAAGAATTTAAGTTCAGCTAAGTTAATTCTGAGTTCAGTGTTCGTTTTACTGAGTTGCTTTTCATTTTTTAGACATGGGGAAGGTTGAAAGTAAAAAGCTCTAGTGGACGTAAGTTTTCAGATTCTGGGAGGTTGGTAATCTGTTCCACTGTGACTCAGGAATTCCTGAGCTCTTAGATTTTATGGAACTTCAACACTGTGCTTGCTAGTCATTTTGTGGCAGAAAAAGGTTTACTTCTTTGGATTCATAAAAGTTTGTCATTCCTACCTGCATCTTAAACTATTGCCTCTAATAAGACATTATCCTAAAAAAGGAAACTGCTTTGCTTTCACATCAAAAAATATAGTAAGAAACATTCTATAGGCTTAAGTATATTGCTATGACCATCTTGCAATGTATTAGATGTTTTCAAATAAAATTTACTTTGTTAATGGATAGCTTTTGTTTAATGGTAATAGGTTCTTGTACTTTCAAGTATTCCAAAACATTTTTCTTTTTTCTTCCCATTAGAAAGCATGGGTTTTGGAGTCCCCAAATTACTCCGTGTGTGTGTGTGTGTGTGTGTGTGTGTGTGTGTGTGTGTGTGCGTGCGCGCGCGCGCACTTTGAGACAGGGTTTCTGCTACGTAGTTTAGGCTGGTTTTGAACTTACTATGTAGCCCAGGCTGGACTTGAACTTGTGGCAATTCTCCTGCTTTGCACCACCATGTTCCATTAGGTTCGCTTTTTAATGGCTAGTTTTTCTTTTGATTGTGCTACCCAGTTCCATTTTTGTTGCTAAACATTTTTTGAATTTCGCCTAAAGAAAAAATTCTGTTTGAGCTTTATAACCATGTTAAAATCACAATCTACTTATTTTGGTGACTTGAAGGATATAATTATTAGTTTAAAGAAGGGCCAAATATGATTTTTATATTATGATTTCAGCTCTCTTCTCTGTGTAAATATCTGCCAAGTTTTTATTTCTGCTGTGGTGACTTCCACATTCCCAAGTTGGGCCATCTCTTAGTCTCTGAGGTGTGTATGTCTCAGAGGGGCCTTGAGTTTGTCTAAATGAAAATTAATTCCTCTTTCGCCCTGACAGGCATGTTCTAAGTAGCTCCAGAATCGCCTCACCATGTCCTTTCATGAATTAGAGTTATTCAGATGTGCATCTATTACAAAAGTTAGTAAACCTTGTTTCTAGGATTTAAGACATTAAAAGTCTGAGATTATTCCACCAAATTACACCAGTTAGTTAACAGTATGTATGATGTGTATGTGGACCGTAGGAAGAATTAGCTTTTTAAAAACCAAAATTAATAAAATATAAAAGTATTTCATACTGCTGCTAAGATTCCCAAACAAGAAAGATTTGTTGATTTAGATATTAGATAAATCAAATACAGGTAATTGGCTTGTGATTACTAGAAACACTGTTGCTAAAATGAACTAAAATAACAATGTATCTTTTATAGGCTATTAGTAATATCTACTATACTAAGAATGTTTTTGAGCATTCCATTTGGAAGGTACAAATATTTCAGATTGGAATTTTTAATAAAAATGATAATGGCCATAACTACAGAATTTTATGATAAAACTTGCATTATATGCTAAAAAACAAAACAAAAACCAAGGAAAGTTAAACTGTGCCGCTGGTGGTGTGTGCCTATAATCTCAGCTACTCAGGAGGCCTCAGCAGGAGAATGGCAAGTTCAAGACCAGCGTGGGCAGCTTAAACTCATATGGTTGCCAAGGAGTGCAGTTCAGTGTAGACCACTTTTCTAGCATGCGTGAGTCCCCGGGTTCGATCCCGAGCACTGCCAA
Organism: Hystrix cristata; assembly: GCA_004026905.1. Lineage (NCBI taxonomy): Eukaryota > Metazoa > Chordata > Mammalia > Rodentia > Hystricidae > Hystrix > Hystrix cristata. Next base: position 15,456 of record PVJO010016328.1, read on the forward strand.
GGCAACAACAACAACGACGACAACAACAGCCAGTAGTTACTGGTCCATGAAGGTAGATGCGTTCTGTGCTGTGCAGGGACGTGCAGTGCAAGTAAATGCCACATGCTGGCTGTGGAGATGCCTGTTTAGACACGTCCCCTCATCCCTTGCTCTCACGTGTAAACTTGTTGCTAGCTCTGACCTGTCCTGTTCTGGAGAAGTTCTGGAGGCACCACTGTGAACAGGTTCATAATAAACAAGAATGTCTCTTAAAAAGCAGGGATTTGGAGGAAAATAAAAGCAAGGTATTTAAAATTCATCCGAACCATCTACAATGCTTCCAAAACAAGTCGGACTCCTTGACTTTAAAATCTGTTCTTGAATCATCTTCACCTTCTCAGCTGTTAAAGAAATACTACATCTAAATGTGAACTGAAGAGATTCACTTAAAATTATAAAAATAATGTACTATACCTCTTTTAAAAAGCTTATGAACAGTCTTTAATGCTCCAAAATGTAATGCTTTTCATACTCATCTTCTCCCTTTTCTCAGATCTCACCAAATGCTTTGTGTTAATTCCAAGTATATAAAATAATTTACCATAGTGTTTAAAATCTTTCTTTTATCACATGGTACTGCTCAATAAACATTTGCTGGTTTTATACTCATTTATTGAACAGTGTCTCTAGGTTTGGTGGAGGTTTTTGGAGGAGCTATGTGTGTCTTCTCTTGTTTTGCTTTAAAGTAACAAGTTAAGCAGCAAAGGTCCTAAGTAACAAATTACCACAAACTTTGTGGCTTAGAACAACAGAGATTTATTCTTTCACAATTGTGGAGATAAGAAATCCAAAATCAAGATTTTCTCCAAACTGGCCATGGTGCTACATACCCTGTAATCGCAGCGTGCTGGGAGGGTAAGGCAGGAGGATCACAAGTTCGAGCCCAGCCTAGGAAACTTAGCAACTTAGTAAGGCCCTATCTCAAAATAAATAATAAAAGGGCTGGGGATGTAACTCAGTGAGAAGGCCCTGGGTTTAGTGTGGTTGCAGCTGTCGTTGGCATTCCTTGATTTGTGGTGTTATAATCCTGGACCCTGCTCCTGTTTTTATAAAGCCATCTTCCTTGTGTATCTGTATGCAGATTTCCCTCGTAAGAATACCAAGTCATTGGATTAGTAAACATCCTAACTCAGTAAGACCTTATTTTATGTTGATCATATCTGCAAAGATCCTATTTCCAAATAAGTTCACATTCATAGGTTCTGGGTATCTGGGTAGACATGAGTTTTGGGGAGATACTACTCAGTTTGGTGCAAAAAGGATGCATAGAATGTCAAATATGAGATGATCTCAGATTTTTAAACGTTGAGTTGCACCAGTGTTCCTCAATTTGGGTGATCTTGACATTTTGGACATGATAATTTGTTGTTGGAGGACTGTTCTGTGTCTCCCAGGAGGTTTAGAAGAATTCCCGCTCACTACCCCTAGATGCTAGTAGCACACCCTACACCCAGAGTTAGGGCAAACAAAAAGTTTCCAAATACTGCCAGATATCTTTAGGGGGCAAAAAGTTCACTGCTGGAGAGCCATTTGCGCACAGTTATAAAATGGCATTTTCTCAGAATTTCATCCTTTAAAAGATTATCAACCTTGGATTAGCATGTTATGTCTTCCAGATGATTGTGTGCAAGTCATGAATCATATTTTAAATATCAGGATGACCCCTGTTCTCACAGCATTAATACATGTGCAGTGATGCCTCCCCAGCTCTAGAGAAGATTTTCTGGTGGGCAAGGACCAGGCCTGCCTGGTTCACCAGTGTTCCCAGGACCTATCACAACTTGTTAATTAAAATCATAGCAATATATTATTAAGTGCAGTACTCTACAGGTGCAGTATTTCGTTCGCATAGCAAGTGGTCAGTACATAGTGGTAGAATGGATACTTTTGGGCGGAACTGAATGTGGGCATGAATACAAGTGTTTATTTCTGTTATCCTAGAAGAATTAAAAGAATATTTGCTAAATTAGAGAAGGGGACTTCTCCCATGGATTCTTTTGTTTGAATCTGAGGGTGTTTTGCTATCAGTAGTGATACCATGGTAGGTATAATTAGGACCTATCTTGAAGGGTGTTGCTTACCCAGTCTTCTGGTCTGAGGATAATGTGCTGAACTGGACATTCATGGTCCATATGCTCTGTGGAAAATCCTCTGTGGAATCAGGCTGCCTCACAACAAATGCTTAACTGTCTCAGGACTGTAGGACTTTAGGGGCAACACTAGTTAAAGTACTATTCACTCCTCCAGTAGATTCTTCTTTCATATTAGAAGTTCTTTTCTAATAGTAATTCATTTCTCTCTTTTGTAGGGCCGCTGAAGCCAGAAATAACTGTATCCTACATTGCTGTTGCAACAATATTTTTTAACAGTGGACTCTCATTAAAAACGGAGGTACTGTCACCTATGGGGCACATGAGGAGCATTGTGGGAAATTTGTACTTACTGTTTTTAAATTTCAGCGTCCTTTTTTGTGTGGTAGTCTGAAGGATTCACTCTGACAGAAGATAACTTGGAATACAGCAAAGGACTTGTGCTTTCTTTCTACATAGTATAGCAACTTTATAGTTCAGCAGCATGGATCATGAGGATAGGGTCAAAATGTTCTTCCTGAACAATCCTTTTAATGAAGAAAGTGGTATGACTAATATCCCTATGAAGAGCTCTAATCAAGAAAGTAAGACTACAATGAGATAATGTATCTCATTCACTAACTTGGAAAGAGTTAGGATACCTAGTAATACCAAGAATTTAAAAATCTCTCTCTTAAAATTCAATTTATTTTTAAACTCGGACATAAAAACAGGAGAATCTTCAGAATGAGTATGTTTTAAGTATGGCAACTGCACTGAAGAATTTACTTCACATCTTCCTCAAATTGTAGTAGTAACTGCAGTGCTTCTTGATGTGGTTGGGCTCATCTGAGCTGTGGGGATTTAGTTTGGTTTTGTGGATTATCCTTTTCTGTATTTCCAGGACAAATGATGATCAAGTAATGCTTACTATATCCTAACTTTTAAATAATTTTTATTTTTTAAAAAGGCATATTCTTTCATATTAATAGTTGTTTTAAGAGAAATATTGGTATTTTTCATACCAAGTCACAGTCTTTTACAATGTTATTTACTGATCTAGGCTTTACTGAACATGGGATTCTCTTGGAAGTAAAAAAAAAACAAGGCACCTTTTTACATCTGAAAGAATGAGCAGGATTTATGATTCTCTTTTGACTTATGATAGGAGGAAAAAAATAGAAAATTCCTACTTGTTTTTGAAAAAAATTACATAAAGTTATTCTTATATGCTTGCTTTTATTTAGATGGCAGAATCTTGGCATAAAATGGATTGTTTAAAATGATTTTACAAGTTAAAATTTTGGTTTGGCATTGTGTTTTGCCTTTTTTTTTAATAATTTTACATGTAGTTTGAATGAAGACTAAATTATCTTCTTTTTTAGATCACCCTATTAACAACAACATTGGAAAAATATGATTTTACTGAATTTGTGTATTCTATGAGCTTGGTGTAAATCTTTTTTTTTAAATATGTATAGGATCCATGTGTAGTGTTTACAGCTGATACATTGTATCTCAAGAGTTCTAAATATTTTTACTTAATACTTGCTGTTCTGAAAATAATTGACATGAGATGGGATTCCCCAAATACAGTATGTCAAATTCCAGTTTTTGTAAACATTATCGATAATGGAGGAACTATTGTTACAAGGAATAGACTTCTGTCAGTGCTTGAGTTCTAATACTGGTTCTCAAGTGTGGGGCACACAGATACAGAAAGATACTTGCCACTGCTGTGTGCTGGAGGGATGCGACTTGGAGATTTTCCTGCTGGTATTGGCTAAAGCGCTTTGTGGGGCAGCTCCCTATCCAAGGCTTTTCCTTGGGGTGTTGCTCTAACTATGTCCCCTGATGGCTGCTTGATGGCTACGGCTGTTACTTGTGCTCTGAGCAATCAGCAAGAGACTTGATGTTTCTCAGTCCTTCACTTCTTACTTAATGCCATTCTGTAAAGCAGCCAACTTTGTGGGATCCAAGAGTTGAAGAAGGAAGAATGTCACAGCTATCAGCATTTCTCTAAGGATCAACTTCTATAAGCACCTAGGAAACCTTCGGAGTTATCCAGCTAATTTGGATCTAATGATGAAATTCCTTGATCCTTTGCAGTTGTGGTATCTAAGTAGCCATCAAAGCCATTTCCTCCATCAAAGACCCTTTCAAACCAATTCACATTAAGTCATTTTCAAAAGCTATTTAATTTAAAATGTGCTAGATTGCATCATTGTGTAATATTAGATCATCTCTAAGCCCTGTTATTTTCCTAAGTGACCAAACAGTTATAAGTTAGGAGGTAGCAGTCTTGTTGTTTATTTTATAGTTAATTCTAAGTTAATTTCCGCTGGGACTATTTGTGTATCTTATAAGGTCCTAGAATAGTGCATTTTTGCATGTAGTGGACATTTAGTAAATTACTGACTTGGATTTATTTGGAAGTAATTATTTTGTTCCCACTCAAGTTTTATTTATATTAAACATTTCATGTAGTATTACTCATGCACTCATGCACTGATTAGTGATAGATAGTCTCAAATTTACTAATTTATTCTAATTATAAAGGATACTATCTGGTTTTTTTGTTTTGTTTTGCTTTGTTTTGGTGCCGGGGATCAAACTCAGGGCCTTGCACTTGCTAGGCAAGCACTCTACCACTGAGCTAAATCCCCAGCTCCAGGATACTTTCTTAATGCAATGCTCAATCTTCAAATTTCTGACTTGATTTCTAGTTTTTTAAAATACATGTTGAAGTGATTTCCGGAATTTTGTCATATTGAAGGTTATGTCTTAGCTTAATTTCACACTCAGCTAACTTTAAACCTAGAGTTTCAGAGTATTTGTTACTTAACAGGCTGCAGCAGGGCCAATTGACTTAAACAAATATCTATTAAGTAGTATTGGTGGCTATAAGGCACTGTGCTTGGTGCTTGGGATAGAAACAAAGACCAGCAAGAGGCTCCGAGTTTTTCTCTATTTTCCTAAACAGATTATGATTTTTAAAATCCTATTAGCTGGAAAGTAAATACAGAAAATTCTAAAGTTTAGACTCATGCGGCTTGTTTCAAGCCCAGAGCTATGAAACTGACTCTCAGAAGGGAAATCAGATAAAGGTCAAATCAGGACTACAAGAAAAATCGGTATGTAATGAATGTATTTCTATTTCCCAGTCAGAGCCCTTCTTTTGAGTACTTCTTGATGCTCTCAGTGAGACTCTGGTGTAATCAGAACATTATGTGGAGTATATGTATCTCCTTAAGTTTATTTTAATAGAATCTGATCTGTTTTACATGAGAATAAACAAAATGTCACAGAGAGTCAACTTTTTGATTATTTATGATGGTGTTTATTTGAATATATGGCCCTAAATTCTATGCGAGTATCTATGGAGTAATACTATTTTTTCTTTTCCATTGCTACCACCGTGGTCAGATTGTTCTCCATATCTTTATGGTTGTAACAAGATATGGAAAGAAAGTGACACTGAGTTTTGTAACAGTCTTGAAAATCTTTCTTAGTAACCCTTCATGCCTATTATTTCTGTGTGATTAAGAGGCTCCTTGTGGCCCAACATGGTAGGCCAGTATGAGTCATATAGCTGGCTTCTTTACTGTACATTATTTCGATGTATTGTCACTTGTTCCTAATTGTTATTTGTTAGGTCAGCTAGTATTTTCTAAGTATAATTTTATAACTTTTTTCTGATTATAAAAGTGGCATTTACTCATTAGAGAAAGGTTAGAAAGAATGAAAACAATTGCTATTAATATCCACATAGTTTTTAGTACCTTTTTCCCTTAAAATGTTTTTTATATATTTTTAAAATATTTACTTTAAATATAAAATTATATGGGTATATATACTGCAGACATTATACATATATGCATACAAATAATCTTACCTTTTTTCCCATTTAATATCGTATAATAATTTTTCACACAATTGAAAATTGTTTAATTTTTCTTTTATATGTTATATTTTACAATAATTTATTTTAAAATAAAATATTTTGCTTATTTAATGAACAAATAATTATTTCAGGTAGTTTGGAATCAGAAAATATGTATGATGGCAAGTCTTCCTTTCTTTCACCACCTTTCCACTTCTGTTCTCTGGAGATAACCAATTTTAACAATTTCTATGTGCTTTTCCAGAGATAATACTTTGCAAAAGATCCACATGTAAAACCCCTACAAATTGTAGTATTTTATACTGTTTGGCATGTAGCTTATTTTACCTAAAAACACGTTGTATTGGTTTTTTCGTATAAATACATAAAGAACACTTTTTTTTGTATGCCAAATAGTATGTTGGTGTATGAATGTGTTATGATATATTTTACTTGGCTTCTGTCAGTGGACGTTTAGGTAATTTACAAGATTTTGCTATTATAAACTAGTTTCAAAGAATAAATTCCTGGAACTGGAATTGCTAGGTCAAATGATACATGCAGTTTAAGATGTGATAGACATTCCAATTGCCTATAATATGATACTAGATCTTCGGTAAGCCTTGCCTTGCCTTTTCTTTTCTTCTCATGGTGGTTAGGATCAAACCCAGGGCCTTGTGCAAGCTAGGCAAGTACTCTACTACTGAGCTATACCCCTCCCCTCATTCAATGAGTATTTCTTGAATGAAGGAATAAGTCAAAGGAATAAGTCTCCCAATTGTGCATAGATTGTGTTAGTTTACATTCCTGCTGGCAGAGTACGAGTAAAATCTCATACTTTTATGTCCTCATCAACACAATTTTGAGATTCCATCTTACTCCAGGAAGAATGGCCATCATCAAGAAATCAGATAACAAATTCTGGTCAAGGTGCAGGGAAAAACAAACCCTTCTGTATTGTTGGTGGGAATGTAAACTAGTACAGTCACTATGTAAATCAGTATGACGATTCCTCAGAAAACTGAAACTAAAAATTCCACTTGACCCTGCTATTCCTCTTCTAGGTATCTTCCCAAAAGAGTAAAGACATCATATTACAGTGAGGCATGCATGCCCATGTTTGTAGTGGGAAAATTTGTAATAGTTAAATCTTGGAAGTGGTCTATATGTCCATCAGCGGATGAATAAGTAAAGAAAATAGACAATGGAATACTCTTGTGCCATAAAGAAGGATAAATTTGAGTCATTTGCAGGAAAATGGGTGCACCTTGAGACCGTAATGTTAAGTGAAATAAATGAGACACACATTTTTCATAACTCAACCTAATTATTCTCCCATTTTTGAGCATTTAAGTTGTTGCAGATTTTTCTGTACTATGGTATGATGCTGTGCTGATTAATTCTGTGGATAAATGTTTATAATCACTTTTTATATTTTTAGGATTGAATACCTCAACATAAAGTTTTGGAGTTCAATATCGAATTTTATTATAGTTCTTTACATATATTCTCAAATTACTTTCCAGAAAGGTTATGCCATTTGATATTCCTATCAGAATTATGTGCAAATGGGTATATACAGGGTGTAATCTCAACACTTGAGGAGGCTGAGGCAGAGGAATCACAAGTTCAAGCTAAACCTGGCCTATTTAGCAGACTTTGAGACCCTTTCTCAAAAATAAAAGATAGAGAGCCCTTGGGATATGGCTCAGTGTGAAGACCCTGGTTTTAATTCCTAGCACCACCAGGGAGGGAGGGAGGGGGAGAGAGAGGCAAATGTCTTAGTTGGTGTGTTGTAGTTAATCATTTTATTGTGATTTTTAAAAATAAAAATAATGCACATTAAAACAATGCATATTTATTTTACATTTGCCAAATGCCTTTGAGTATACTTAAATGAGATGGTTTCAAGGCTGCTCAAGTTTTTTTTCTGGGTACAACTTTAAGAATTCTGGTGCATTGTAGGATGACTCATTTTCTTTTAGGTCTAGTCTAAGGACCTTATTTGGGTTCTGGTAGGCCTGCTGTTTCCCAGTGACCCTGAATTAGACTTAGGTTGCCAGAAATTCCTTCCATTTTTGTAGAAACCTGTTATGGCCAAACTGGAATTGCCTCGTGTCTCTGTATAGGGAGACAGATAGTGAAAGGTGAAATTGACAGATTCCAGAAGGTGGTGAAGGGCGAATGAATCATATTAACTACTGTTTGTTAAACTGATAAATTGGCTAATGTCTCTGAGGCCGAGGATCTCTTGAACATCTTCCTTGAACTAGGGGTAGGGAGATTACAGTTGTGTTTATAAACAATGAGTTTCTGGCATCTTTATAAGTATTTTAGTGATGAATTCATGTTTTAAAAGATTATACTTTTTCTACTGCTTTCTAACTAACTCTACTTTTCTACTACTGGTAACCACATAACACAAATTTAAATGCAAATTCTTGTAAGTTTATAGGTATTTGAACCCTGGAGGTTAAGTGATTATTGCTTTTTAGCTGCAAGAATCCTAACAGGTGCCTCCTTATATTTAATGTGTCTCCCCCACTGCCCATCCTGGGGCAACAGCATGTGTGATGGAAGAGGCAGTCCATGGACGTGACAGTGTGCCAGAAATGGCCTTGATGCCATTCACTGTGTCTTAGCTCTCAACCTCAATTTCCTCATCAGTGAATGGGGATGATAATAATATCTTCTTCATGGGGTTGTTGTGAGGATTAAGTGAGATAACAGCTGTAAAGTGGCGAGGTTGGAGGACGTAGGTGTTATTCAATAAATGTTAACAAAGAATTGCAGTGAGTAGACTGCAGGGGATCATTTTGAATTATAGACCAGCACTGAGGAAAACATTTTTAAAAATTATTGTAGATTCAATAACATCTTGCCAGATTGAGGCCTTATAAATTTAGCATAATGAATAGATTATTTATTTTAAAAAGATATGTACCGCTAAACATTTTTTAAATGATTCATTTTCTAATGTACATGAACATTCATGTTTGTTTATGGTATAAAAAAGATCTTCAAATCTAAACTAGCATAAAGGTAGTTACTTATACCACCTGGTTCAGAATTTTATAAATATGATTTGTTAGGGCATATTGCATATTTGAAAGAAGTTAGAATACTTCAAAAATTGTATGTGAAAGTACTTGATGTCATGAGAACCTTTTTCCTCTTAAAGTGTGTTTCTTATGCACGTGCTTATAAAGATTTTAGCTATGGAAAAAACCTCAAAATTAAAAACTTGTGATGTTATTTTAGTAGTAATCTCTTTTCAGAAGTAGTTTTCTTACCTTTATTTTGTGTCCTTTATTTTTTTCAGGAGCTGACCAGTGCTTTGGTGCATTTAAAACTGCATCTTTTTATTCAGATCTTTACACTTGCATTCTTCCCAGCAACAATATGGCTCTTTCTTCAGTTTTTATCAGTCACATCCATCAATGAATGGCTTTTAAAAGGGTATGTTTCAATCTTTTGAAGAGTGTACTTTTAATGGGGCATCTCTAGTAACATTATTGCTTCTATGGCAACTATGTACAAAAGGGCTCATGTGTGCTATCTTACAAGGAAATAAAAACACTTGTAACATTATATTTTAAAATGAGTTTCATTAAAAAGGCGATCAAAGAATTGTTTAACAGAATCTTAAAATACACCACCATGTTTACTCTTGTATTAAAATAAATCTTGTATTTAATTAAAATAATTTTTTTTTATAAAAGATTTGTTTTTTAAGGTAGGTAAACATGCACATTTGCTAATGGTGTCAGCAATCAACAATCTTCAAATAGTTTGCTTATTTTACCTGGTCCAGAATTTTACAAATCTGAATTAGGGCATATTGCGTATTTGAAAGAAGTCCAGCATGTCTAGGATGGGTACTTTTCTGGGAATTTTAAGAGTCAGGAGAAAAACGTAAGAGAGGATATAATATTTATATGTATATGTATAATGTAGGCTGTCTATTGGATGCTTTAACTCTCCATCTCAACAAATATATACAGATAATGGCTATGTGTAATACATATTTTAAAAATGTCATATATTTTAAAGAAAAAATTATATATGTGGAACAAATATTTACTTTTTCACTTACTCTGTGTATGTTCAATATAATAGTTGAATTAGCAGTAGATTTTATTAGAATCTTTCATTAAAAATGTTTTCATGTTTAACAAAAGTAGTTTAACAATAAAAATGATTTGAAGTGATTTAAAATTAAACACATTTTAGCATCGTAGTATAACAGCTAAACACTGAACTTCAAACCTGATTGAGTTCTGACCCTAACCTTAACATCCTGTGTGACTTTGAGCAAAGTTGTTTCATAGTTTTGAACCTCAATTTTCTTGTCTATAAAATGATAATCATACATTTACTTCCTTTTTAATAATAGTGTTGGAGCATTTGAGGTCACTCATTGATTTAAGTCACTTATTTAGCTCCTGCTGTGTGCCAGGAATTATTTATGGATGTTGGAGAAACAATGACTAAAACTGGCAGTGTGCCATTTTATTTTGCCTGTTGTAGAGACTTGAGTATGATTATCAGTAAACAGGTAAACAGGTGAGCAAGAGAGAGATAAGTGATGTGAGAAGAGTAAAACAAGGGGATATGATTCAAAGTATTTAGGTGGGCAGACTGGCGATTAAATTGCAGAGTTTTGGGGCTGGGGATTTAGCTCAGTGGTTAAAGTTCTTGCCTTGCAAGCAGAAGGACCTGAATTCGATCCCCAGCACCAAAAAAAAAAAGAAAAAAGAAAAAAAAATTTCAGAGTTTTGAAGGGGAATGAACTAAGCAAAGGAAGTAATTTTTTTTTTTTTTTTTTTTTTTTTTGCGCTACTGGGGATCGAAAAAGGAAGTATTGTTCAAAGTCTCCAGGCAGAAAGCTACCTGTTGTGTTGCAGGGTCAATAAGCAGCTATACTTGGTAGCACGGCCAGATCCTAGTGATGTGGAAGGACAGTATGATTTGGGTGTGGAAAGGTGGGCAGGGCCCAGGTACATAGAGAATTGTTGGCCATGATAAAGGATTCAGATTTTGATTCAGATTTTGAATCCTGAAATGAGAAAGTGGTATGATCTGCTTTACATTTGCAAGTGATTCTTCTGGCCGCTGTGTGGAGAGTATATGGTAGAAGAAGCTGAGAGAAAGCTGGGGGACCGACTTGGAGGCTGGAGGGGTGAGACAGTAGCGCACTAGAGCGAACTAAGAAATAGAGCTCTTGAAACTTGTTGGTGTAGAATGAGGACAGGGAGTGACCCAGAGTAGCTTCTGGGTTTCTGTGAGATGCTGAATAGTTGGCAGTATCATTTGTTTAACTGGGGAGAAACAGTTTAGGAGTAGAGGAACAAATCAAGAGTTCCATTTTGGTTGGATTGAATTTGAGAGACTGAGCATCACGTTTTACCAAAAAGCATAAAATGTCCCATAAATAAAATAACATTATTTTGGAGCAACAGTGTATCTATGTGTATCCAGAATCAGTAGTTACTAAGTGTCTATCAAGTGGCCAGCACTCAAGGGATAGGAAGATAATAATTGAGTTTCTGCTTCTTTAGGGAACTTCTGACCTAGTTGAATACATATATAGTTAGTAAAAAACCTCAATGGGTGGCACATGGTTTTTCAGATGAGTAGTATGATTCATTAAAGGATAAATGGCTCAGCAAGGGTTGTGCATACTTAAAAACAAGGCAATATAAAATTTTTACGTGCAGTTTAAACAATACATTTGTGCAAGAATAAATAAAAATGATCTGTAACCACAGTCACTCAAAATCCATTTCTGTCAGGTGCTCTGGGTCCTCTACTCCCTGAATGAACTTTCCATGTAGGCTGGCTTTTTGCTGTCCCCTGAAGGATATTTTGTATGACTTCTCAGTAATTTTTTTAATTTTTAGTAGTTAGATTTACTACTCATTTCTGTTTGCTTGTCAGGCAATTTATTTTGTATCTTAAACTTAGAGAACAGGATGGTTGTCATGATCTTCGTAATAGAAACGTAATTTATTTACTAAAAAACAAATTTAGACTAGATACAAGATAGAATTTACTACAAAGCTGAATCAGTATCTGATTATGTGTGTTCTTGGGTGTTTCTTTTTTTGAGGGGCTGGGAATCGAATTCAGGGCCTCGGGCTTGCTAGGCAAGTGCTCTATCACTGAGCTAAATCCTCACCCACTTGTATGTTTCTATAATGACATTACATGTTATGTGTGACCTTGTGTGTTTCTATAGTGACATTACAAGATGAAAATGTCTTTTATGAGATGAAACTTTCAGAGCTGTTTTATAGAAAGAAATTGAAAATATAAGCGTATACTTTATTAAATATTCTTGAGCTTTGGATATGCTTTAGAGCTTTATTTTTACCAAAAGACTTTTGACAAAAAGTATCAGGAAAAATTTTACTTTACCTGAAAATAATCTAGAATGAAATATACATACCAAACGATTGACCATTTTTGTTCTCTTTCAAGGACTGAACTCGCTATAACTTCACTAAAAATAAACTCATCCAAGCCTTTGGCATATGATGAGAGTGCGGAGCTGGTGCATCTGCCACATCTTTTAAGCCATGTTGCCTCACATAAAATTGGCTAAACTCAACAGGGAATGTGCATCAATAAGAACTTCTGTATTTTTATGTGCTCAGTTCTGCTATTTTTAGAATGAATGTAGTGGAAGCTATTTATAACTGGGGGGGAACTATTTACAATTGGATTTTCTTTTATTTTTCAGTTTGCAGACAGTAGGTTGCATGCCTCCCCCTGTGTCTTCTGCAGTGATTTTAACCAAGGCAGTTGGTGGAAATGAGGTGAGTGTTGGGGGCTAACTTGATTTAAACATAAATGCATGCTGTGCTTTTACTTTGTTCAAAACATAGGTTTGAACATAAAGGAGTTGTGTGGCAGAAAACTCTTAACTGTAGCAGGTTATGAAAGAAGTGGTTATAGTTACCTGTTAGGATAATACTAAAATTGACAGTGATGAGTGGAATTTAGGATTTCAGATGGAAGAGCAGGGGAGAGGAATGAAGTAGAGATGATTTTACTACCTCAGAGGAAAACCGGGAGACAAAGGATGGAGTAGTCAAGGAAACAAACTTTTTATGTAAGACTCGCAGACTGAGGACACTCACTAGAGCCATTTCTTAGTTCCTAAAAAAAATTCGTAATAAACTAAATTGATGGGAAAGGTTCAGAATTTTTAGTGGCAATTAAAGATGACATAAAAAGAGAGGTTAGGCCAGGTTTCTAAATCAGTTCAAAGAAATTATCCAACTACTAGGGACTCCAGCAAAAGAATTGTGATTATATGTTGGAATAGCAGTTGTGCATTTCTGAAGCTACAGTGTTTATAGATGGTTCTTTGGTTGAAAAGTGGTCTGACTTCATTTTGAGGGACTTTCCTTAGTGATAGGATGTTCCACCTTTTCCCCTTGTGTCTCTCATTCAGAAAAGAATGCTCTGAAGGAAGATACAATGCTTAGCATGCTGCTAAGTATCTGTTTTAACTTTTCTCCATTTTATTCTGTTCAAAAATATTTATTATCTATTATGTTCTTTTCTAAAACAAATCTTGTTGAGATAATCCTGTACATGCAGTAAACTGCAGACATTTAAATGATTTAATGTTTTGTGAAACTATCACCACATTCCATTTTGCATTGCTCTAACAGAATACTCCAAACTGGGAGATTTATGGGGAGCAGAGATTGACTTCTTACAGTGTCAGGGGCCTGCATCTGGGGAGGGCCTTCTTGCAACACCATCCGGTGGTGGAGGCAGAGGACTAGCTAGAACATGGAAGAGAGAGGGAGAGATTGATCTCTCAGTCTCAACCCTTGTGTAATCGGCACTAATCCATTCTTAAGGGTGGAGCCCTCATGACCTAAACACATCCCATTAGGCTCTACCTCCCAATACTGTTGCTTTAGAAATTCAGTTTCCAACATACGATTTTTGGGGCACCCATTCATCTCTCTCTCTCTCTTTTTTTTAATTTTAATGGTCTGTTTTGTTTTTTGGGTTTTACTCTGTTGTCCAGGCTGGCCTCCAACTCCTGAGTCCAGCCTCTTCCTGCCTGTCTCCCATGCAGCTGGAACATGTGTGCCACTGCGCCTGGCCTAGGAGGCATATTCACAATATAGCACCCTCAAAAGTTTTCTGTGTCCCTTTGACATCCCTGCCTCCTGCCCTTTTTAGCACCCCTCTTCCCCAGGTAACCACTCATCTGTTTTCTGTCACTATAGATTAGTTTGTGTTTTCTAGAGTTTTGTATAATAGAATCATACTGTGTGTACTATTTTTTGTTTGTTTTTTTCTTTTCTGTCTTCTTTTACTCAGCATAGTTCTTTTGAAGTTCATCCATACCTTTAGCAATAATTCAGACCTTTTTATTGCTGAAAAGTAGTATTTTGTGTGGCTTAGACTACAAATTATTTATCCATTCACCTGTCATGGATTTCAGGGCATTTGTAGGGTTTAACTATAAAAATCCCTGTACAAATCAGTAGACATATACTTCCTTAGCTCTTGAGAACACTTCAGGGAGAAATGGCTGGATCACCTGGTAGATTTCTGTTCTGGTGCCTGTTGATTAAGGTATCTCCATGTAGTTCTAATTTTCTATAAATAGCTTTTGAAGTGGACAATTTCTGTCGGCATAGAAGCATTCATCTTTTACCACAGATGTATATTTAACTTTTTAAGAAATTGTCAAAGTAATTTCCAAAATGTCTATGGCAACTTTACATCCCAACCCCTTGTGAATAAGAGTTCCAGTACTCCACATGCTAGATAACATTTGCTATTGTCAATCTCTTAATTTTTGCCATTCCAGTAAGTGGGTAGTGTTATCTCATGGTGGTTTTAGTTTAATTTGCCTCTCCAAGTGACTAATAATGTTGAGTATCTTTTAATGGGCTTATTTATTCTTCATCCATATGTCTTCTTTGGTAAAATGTTTATTAAATCTTCATCGGATATATGCATTGTAAGTATTTTTTCCCAATCTATGCCTTGCCTTTTTATTCTACCAGTGTCTTTTGAAATATAGGATGACAGTGAAGACAGTAAAAGGTAATTGGATTCTGGATGTATTTTGAAGGAATAGGATATGCTGTGAATTAGATGTGTAGTATAGAGGAAAGAAAGGGGTCAAGAATGACTTCAGGGTTTTTGGCTGAACGGTTGAAAGGATGGTGTGTGGGTAAAGTCTAATTGCCAGTCCTTTTCAGGGTTTGGCCTTCTCCTCTGTACAGAGAAGGTGGTCTGGACTTGCCAGGGTTATTGTAGGCACAGAGTGGGCAAGCTTTGCAGACCTGTCTGGTGATTGCCGCTAGTCCTGATCCTGTGAAAATTTGAGTGACCATTTTCCATGTAGCATCTCTTTTCATATGGAAAGAATCATGAAGAGATTTTTATAGCTTTTCATTGTGTCTCTTGAGGAAAGACTAGTTTGTTTTTCAAATACTATCAAAGTCTCTTTTTAATTCCTCCTTGTCCTAAGGCCCATTTATCTTCCTGGGGGGTACAGACTGGTTTTAATGGTTCCTCAGGAACTGGGTACAAGGCTAGGGCACAGAGGGTCTATAAGACTGCCTTTTTTGCTTCTCTGTCAGCCTTTTGATTTCCCAAGGAGACATGTCTCTTTGGTGTCCCTTGCAGTGAATGACAGTGACCTGCCTGGCAAGATAGGCTGCCTCCAGGAGTTTTGAAATTTCTTGTTGTGCTTTATAGATGATTTGATTTTAGTTAGCAACCCCTTTTCTTTTTAGATTGTTGCATGGGCATATTATAGCACCAGAAAGGCATATTTGGAATTTGTGTAAATAGTTAACGTCTTGCCTTTTTCTAACATCAATTCCTGAGTAAGAGCTATGATCTCTGCCTTTTGACTGGAGGTTCCTGGGGGCAGGGGTTTGGCATCAGTGACTTATTGTGAACTGACATCTGCATAGCCTTCCTTTTGATGTCTTCTTGAACAAATCTACTTTCATCAGTGAGCCATTCTTCCTCAGGGTCTTGGAGGGGAAGGTCACTGAAGTCCTACTTGCTTGCATTGTGTGGGAAATCACATGTTCACAAGAGAGGTTAACCTTGTACAGCAGTACAAGTCTTTATGGTAAACTCAAGGTGTCTAGAAGCATGGGCTGGTACTTGCTAAGCTGTTCCCCTGTCATCCACAAACTTTTTCTCTAGAATATCTGACCTGATAGTCTCTAGAATATCTGACCTGATAGTCTCTAGAATATCTGACCTGATGGGGAGTCAGGACTTCTAGTTTTTGTCCTAAAGTTTGTTTCATGGCTTCTGTTAATGTAACTGTAACTGCTATTGCCCCTGGGCAGGGTGGCCATTGAGCTGCCACTCTGGCTAACTTTTTTGAAAAGTATTTCACTGGGTGGGGTTCCTAGCTCAGCAGCTTTTAGGTCAAGATAGCCAAAGCAATTTCTTTTTTTTCTGTAATGTAGAGAAGAAGGATTTTCCTAAATCAGGTATTTCTGGCACTGGAGCCTGAGCGAGGGCATGTTTTATTCCTTGAAAAGCACTGTTTGTCACTTTTGTCCATCTAAGGGCTCAGACTCAGGACCTTTGACAGCCTCATGTAGGGGCTTTGCCATTAGTCCAAAATTTAAGTATACAGATTTGGCAGAAGCCAGCCGTTCTGAGGAAGGAATGAAGCTGTTGCTTGGTGGCGGGGGTGGGGGGGCAAGTTGGGGGGTGGTAGGGGAGGCTGAGACCAAAGATAGCTTGGATCTGGTCCCTAGACAGTTGTCATTCCCTGGGTGTAAAAATGTATCCTAACTATTGGATTCTCTGAATATCTGAGCCTTTCCCTTTGAGACCTTATATTTATTTTTAGCTAGAAATAGAGTTTAGAGTTTTATGGTTAGGTAGCTCCCAAGCTGGGCTGCAGATTAGAATATTGTGGTGGACTGATATGGTCAATTTGTGCAAGAACGCCCAGCTGGACTGAGTTGGTGTGGTTCTGGGCATAGAGGATCCACCTGAGGATCGTTACTAACACAAAGTAAAGGAAAACAGGAGCAGAAAATAGGGGCCGGCTGTTTCCCAGAAGAAGCTCTGTTGTGGCTGGTTCTCCAGAAGGGAACTCAGCTGTTCTCGCAGAAGGAGCTCGGGGCCTTGCTGTTGTCGAGGATGGCTGCTGTTCTCTTCAGGGGAGCTCTGGTCTTCATCTCTGCTGTGAGCATCACGTCCTGGTTCCAGTATAGATTTCTTCAGCCTTTTAGTGCAGACACAGACGTACTTGGGACAGTGCCGTGGGCTCCTAGCCCTTGACTGGATCTTTTGAGTCTCCAGTGCATAGGTAGATGTTTTGCACCCTTCCTGCATTTGGCTTGTATGTGAATGTTGTAATTTGTAAGTATCCTGTTTTAAATCTGTTCTCTTGCAAACCATTGACTCTAGAAAAGTAACTACTCCAAATATCATCTACACATGGTAGGATGGTCACCTATATAAGCTCTAGATTTCTTAAATCCTTTTTCAGTGCCCAAGCAAAAAAAAGTGAGGGCAATCTCTAAAGCCCTGTGTGAGAACTGTTGAAATATGTTGGTTTTTTTCTTTGAGATGAGATTTTTCTATTTAAAGGCACATCGTAACTGGGAGTCTGGATAGAAAGGAATAGAAACAAAAGCATCTTTGAGGTCAAAGACTGAGAACCAGTTTGTTTCCAGGAATCTGGGAAAGGATCATATATGGATCTGCCACTAGTGGGTGCATTGGGGTTACAGCCTCATTGGTGAGGCTTAGGTCTTTTACCATCGAATATTCTGAAAGTGTTGTTATGGGGAGAAGAGGGTATTGCGAGGGGAATGACAAGGCCTCAGAAGGCATGTTTGAGAAACTTGTCCATGAGAGTCTGGAAGTCTTTATGGGCCTCTTCTTTGATTGGATATTGTTTTCCATTGGAAAATTGGCTGGGCTCTTTTAGTTTTATAACTACCAGCGTTGCTGAGTTTGCCCTCCCATGTCCTCTAATATAGCATGCAGCAGGTTCCACCTGTTGACTGATTAGGTTAGGGAGGCCTGGTGTAGTCTCAGCATATAAAATCCACTTCAGCGTTTGTCGGAGTTGGAAAACTACCTTAAATTTTACTGGCAAATCTCGTCTTAGTAAGAGATGAAGACATCATGGGGCAATTAAAAACTCATGGTTGAAATTTGACTTTCGAACTGACATGTCAAAGCAGGAGTAAAGAAGCTCTGACTAGGGTTCCCTTCAACTATGGCTAGAGGTTTAGAGAAGGGTCTCTGGAGAAGGAAGTTAAAACAGAGTAAGCTGCCCCTGTATCCAAAATGAATTGAATTTGCTTGCCCATCCATCCAGGGTCACCTGGGGTTCCTGGCAGGAGATGGAGATGTCTGTGGACAGGGATATTGCAGTTTTCCCAACCCCTTTAATCTTGTTCATCAGAGCAAGAGACGAGAGCTTTGGCTGGCCTAGCCCCTCTCCAGAAGCAAGTATAGTCAATCTTCCAGTGCCATGAATCGGCCATATCAGTGGCCTGACATATGGAGCAGGGACTTTCCTTGCCTTTTGCTGAAAAGGTCTAATTGAAGAATAGTATTGTAATTTAGACTGACATTCTGTACCCATCTCTTGCTGTTTCCTAGTTCATACTGGATCTGAAGAGTATTTTAATAGAAGATAGGTTGGTTTTTTTCTCATTTTCAGGGTTAAATTGTTCTCAGTTTTTAAAGATACAGCCTAATGGTGAGGTCAGTGGGATCCACGGGGTGTTTCCCATGGCACTTCATGGGGCCTGTGGAGAGAGAGAGGGTGTCCCCACTAAAAGACAGACTTGTGGAGCTCTGGGGCATCTTCCGTGAAACTCAAACTGCACTACCAGACATCTCTGTCAAAGCACATGGCACTAGTGCCCCTTTTTTTTCTTATACCTGTCTATAGTCTGTGGCCCACTGTGACTCCTTAAAGACCAGGCTGGAGCCTCCTACTGGCTCTGTCTAATTACTTGAGAAACAGTATCCTTCTCATTTATCCCAATTAAAAAAAAAAAACCCCAAACCCCTTTGGTATTATTGTTTGTTCCAGCACTAACTTCTACCTCATCAGTGTTGTTTTGCATTTCACTAATGGCGAGCAGTTTGAACATCTTTTTTTGTTTTGTATTTATTGCACTTGTGAAAAGTGTCTGTTCATTTCAGTTGCCCATTTTTTAGAGGTCTTTTATTTTGGAGGGGTGTCAAATTTTTTTGAGTTGTTTATTCGAGATGTTAATCCTTTGAGGTGTAGCTGGCAAAAATTTTTTTCCATTCTATAGGTTGGTTCTTCACTCTATTGTTTCCTTTGCTATGCAGCAGCTTTTTAATTTAATCCCCTACTAGGTATTTTCCTGAAAAAGTTAAAGATATCACAGTGATATGTGTATGCCCATGTTTATAGCAGCACAGTTCGTGACAGCTAAATCTTGGAAGTGACCTATATGTCCTTCTACAGACGAATAGATTAAAAAAATGTGGTGTTTATATACAGTGGAACACTGTGCTGCTGTAAAGAAGGATAAAGCTTGAGTCATTTGTAGAAACACGGATGTACCTTGAATCCACAGTGTTAAGTGAAATAAGTCACACATACAAGCTTAAATATCGTGTGGTTTCTCTTATATGAGAAATCCAAGGTATAAATAAATTAAAGAGTAAAATAAAAGATAGACAATAGGAAACAGGGAGATAGATCTTTTGCAAATGGGAAAGGGACCAAGAAATGGGGAGAGGGTGAGAGGAAAGAGATGTAAAAAGAATTAAAATGTGCCATGTACTTGCACCTACTACCCACAGTGAATGTACAATATTCATTATGTACCACAAACATCACCTAAAAAAACACAGTTAAAAAAATCCACTGGTAAAAAAAAGAAGCAACAAGATATATCATGTACAGTTACAAATCCCCTATGATGAATGTTATCACTACATCTGTATATATGTACATCTAAAATGTACCATTAAAATACAATTTAAAAAAATCCACTGGTCTATTATGAATGTTGAATAGATATTTATCCACACATGATTTTGTATCAATATGTATTGATCATTAGGGAAAAAAGTATTGGGTTCACTGAGTTATGTAGCCCTTCCCAATGTGAATACATTTCATTGTGAAAATTTAAAAAATGATATTCTTTAAAATGACCACTTATCAGAAAAGCCTTCAAATATTGGGAAGCTGTTAAGTTCAGTGTGGCGATAAATCTTCAAAGATTCTAATTTCATAGCTCAAAGTGTACCATTTTCATAGCAAATAACATCAGTTGTTTACCTTGATATGGCATGGTTATCCTATTAATTTTTGAGACAACATCTCCTAATTATCTAAGTTTGAAACCGCCCCCAAAAAGAAACTAGGAATTTATTCCATGTTTGGAGATAGTTATGTGTTTTTCATTCTATGATTACAGAGCTATTTTACTTCTCATGTTTATGCTGTTGTTCAAGTGAAAAAGCAAGAAGGATAAAGATGAGAAGATGTATTACCTACTTTTATCTCAGTATTATTTCTTTTCCTCCTCCTCCTCCTCCTTCTCTTCCCCCTCCTCCTCTACCTTCCCTTCCTCCCCTTCTTGTTCTTCTTTTGGTAATACTGGGTGTCGAACCAGGGCCTTAGGCATAGTAGGTACTGTATCACTGAGCTACATCTTCAACCCTCAATATTTCTTCTTTTACATGCTAAGAGAAGGATTTAGCTAAAAGGTGGTTCCTAAAAATGTGAAGTAAACACCAGGTCTTTACACCTGAATGATGTTGTAAAGATATATAATATAAAATTTTGAGAGTCTAGTATCAAAAAAGATACAGAAATATAATTAAGAATTTCTGCCTATGAATCTCTGAAAAAGAAAAGCAATTAGAATTTTATTCTATTTTTTAAAAATTTATTTACCAAGAACATGTATTGGTACATTGTAGGTATACATAATGATCACATTCATTGTAGTTAATTTGTACCTGTACATGGTGCAATTAGAATTTTAATAGGTAAAGCAAGGGCAATTTAGGAAAAAATTCTATTCAGATCTAGGAGTTACATTTATGCTAAACTCTGTTATCTATTTTAAAGCTAAGCCTGGCAATTGAAGCCATGAAAATACACACTTTCATCGCTAATAACATTGAACTGATTATAGGCACATTATATAGATCTGCTTTTTTTTTCCCTCAAAATGAATTTCATGGGTCACTTACACAAACATTGCCTAGGTGTATTAGAAAGATAAACTTAAGTTCTTTGTATCTACCTTCTACCTATTGAATTAAAGTGTCTGGTAGATGGGCCTTAGAACTATTTTTTAAACATACGAAATCTTTTAGTCTATGAAGGATGTGTTCAACACATACATTTTAAAGCATTGTAAACTCTTTTGTGCTCACCATCCACTTTAGAAATAGAGTGTGGTATTTAACCAGTAGTTAAGTATCTATTTTACTTAAGACATTGTTTTCTACCATAGGGAATAAGTAGAGTAAGGTCTTGTAGGGAAGAAAAAAGTATCTTATTCATTGTGTGACGTCTATAACAAAAGTCAGATTAACAGAAGGAAAGCATAGCACATTTGTTTTTACCTAAGTTTTGGATGACTTGGAAACTTCAGAAACGAGGACCCAAAGACTCAGAGAAAACTGTATTTTTATGCTGGTTGATGAAAGAAGTAGACAGTTATGGAGAAACATTATTAGACAAATGGGAGTGTTACCTAATGGTAATACTTGGGGAGTCAGCAAGGCATGCTAGTTCAGATTCCTTTCTGTCTCTGTAAGACATTTCTTTCCCCCAACCCCCAGGTTCTGTCACAAGAGGATCTTTGGGGGACCCAAGAACAGACCAGATAGTGATCTGGTTTCTATAATCTGCTGAGGAGGGGAAAGGATAGGAGGTCAGAGAGTCCTTCTTGCTTCTCAGACCCTCATCTGTCCATTAGCTCCCACTCAGCTGCCAAGGAGCTGTGCTTTGAGGTGGGGTCTTCTGGACTCCACGATCTGTGCTTGCCTTTGAGAAGCTTACCTTCAGTGTGACCTTACACTATTCAAAACCTCTGTTTCATGTTGTAAACGCCACAAAACGAGAAAAAACAGAGTGAAATGGTTTTACAATGACCTCTGTCATTAATTACTGTTTTAATGTAGGAAAAAAAAAACCCCAAACAGACCCAAGTGTTTGCTACTTGGAGGCATTATCCTAGGAGAGGATTAAGGCAATGTGCTTCTTTCAATAGAAAAATAACTAGGCTGGTACTTTAATTATATTTTATTTATCAGGTACTTTAGCATTCTTTGATAGTCATGTTGAATTTCAAATATGTTTTAAAGAAACATTTTGATTTGGGGCATAGAAGAAAGTTAACAAGTAAAAGTGTGTGTGTGTGTGTGTGTGTGTGTGTGTGTGTGTGTTTCATCAGTGGACTCAGTGACCAAATCTCTTCAAAGAAAATTTAAGACTGTCTCTTGAGCAAAAGAATTTATTACATTTAGTGAACTCTGAGTCATAGATGAAGGTCATGGCAGCCTGAGTATACTTGAAAAAGGTTTTTTGTCTGCTTGGAAAGCAAATGAAGTGCTCATTACTGACTTTAAAAGTACAGCTATGAGATTTTTGCTAAAGGTGAAAGATCAAGATCATCACAGTCCAAATGGAGACTGGAAGTTCAATTTCTGGCTTATCAGCAAGGCATGAAACATTTCAGGGTTATTTTGCATTATCAGTGGGGAGTTGGTTTTGCTAATCCAATGCATGAAGGTAAAATTCATTGAAACATTTATAAAGGCAGTTAGAGTAGATCTAATCAGCAGAGAGAGGGAACTTGGAGCAGGAAGGAAACCTGATCTGTCAGTCACTGTCTCCTCTTCAGCAATCACTCAGCCTTTCTCTTCCTTGCTTTTTCTTGGTAAATGGAGTTACTGCTTTTGCTTGTAGTGGAAGGTTAATGGCATCCTGGAGGAATCTTTTGTCTGAAAAATGCTGTTAGTCTTAAGCCTTCTTAGGAGCTGGCAGATGTGTACTTTTTAGCTTCCAGTCTCATGTGCTGTCTGGGAAATGATAACAGTTTTCCTTCTTTGACAGATGAAAATAGGAGTAGCAGTAACAGCAGCAAGAAATTCTCTGCCCTGCTCTTCTTCTGTACCTACCTTTGACTTCCAGTCCCTGGTTCTTCTGGGCTGAGGTAGAGTTCCTTAGGAGCAGTAGAGAAAGTTGACTGTCTTTGTTTTAAGTGGCTGAAAAACTTGTTGAATCCTAGCTGTGCTTCTCAAGATTTTTGGGTATAACTTAGAATTTTTTCGTTTAACCCTAATGTCTCTCAATTTGTCTTCCATTTCTACCTTGCTGATCGAAAGGATTCACTTAATGTTTAGCAGTGGTTTCTAGTCCGAGTCCAGGGGCCAGTTGTCAGTTTTCATCCTTTAAGACTTTACTGTAATTTTTGACACTATGATCACTCAGTCACTTGCCTCCATCTTCCTTCTGCCTCCCTAATATTGTTGTGTCCTAATTTTCTTTCTACATCTCTCATCACTTCATTCATTCATCCATTCATTTATTTAACTTCTTTTCTTCTTATTTGGCTTCTTTCCTATTCCAACAGGAGTATGTTCCAGATATCTGATCTTGTAATACATTGTTTAGCCATCTGGATTCCTATTTCTAAGTCCTTTTCTCCAT
Organism: Hystrix cristata; assembly: GCA_004026905.1. Classification (NCBI taxonomy): domain Eukaryota; kingdom Metazoa; phylum Chordata; class Mammalia; order Rodentia; family Hystricidae; genus Hystrix; species Hystrix cristata. The sequence goes on from PVJO010016328.1 coordinate 39,157, forward strand.
AACTAAAGCCAAGTGACCCCCAAATTCAGGTCTATCCCTGCATCAAATATTAGGACTGTTCTGATATTGGGTGAGAAGTATTTAAACAACTCCAGCTTAAAATTCTCTGGCACCATGTTACCACTTTGCTGCCATCCACCTCACCTTGAGCATAGATACTTGTTATGGCTGTGTCTAGATGTCCCCCCAAAGCCTCATGTGGTCGTAGGTGGGGCTTTCAGAGGGGGCTGGATCAACAGTGTGTGATGCTGGGATCAAGAGTATGTGACTACTGAACTAGCCCTCTGATTGATTTGGCATAGCTCTAGGTGTGGATAATGGGAAGACCCCCGAGAGTGCTATTTGCCCTAAGGGTGTGTCGTCTGGATAGACTCTAAGGGACTCAAAGAGGGAGGCTGTATTTGCTTGCTGCTTGCTCTGCATTCTGTCTGCCATGAACTGTTTCTCTTTGTGATGCCTCTGTGCCATGCTACCCTGCTTCGGAGCAGGCAATTATAGACTGAGACCTCTACAAACTATAAGTCAAAATAACCTTTCCTCCTTTAACTTTGGGCGTTAGGTATTGTGTCTCAGCAATGAGAAAAGTAACTAAGATGATACCCCTGCCTTGGAATCAAAGCTTGTGTTTGGAGGAATATTTGCATACCTATTTCTAGAACTGCTTCCACGGATCTCAGGGTTTGTTTGCAGAAGTACTTGGAAATTGTGAGAGAACATACCAAGCAGGCATCAGCATTCCTGAGGCAGAGGCTTGTTGCTGATGAAGTCACTGGGTTTCTGAGTAATTACCATTATTTTCCCAAGAGTTTGATCTTCTGAGTTCACTAATGTGCTTGCTTCGTCCATTCACTAAAAAATATACGTTGAGGGTGTACTGTAGATTGCCATATATAGTACATTTGTAGAATTTTAAGTTTTGTAAGCAATATAAAACAGATAATTAGTAAATTTCAGTAAAAGATAGATGATTGATGTTTAAATAAAAAACTGAGTAGCCCCAGTTTCTTGGTTTGTATTCTAGATTCTCTTCAATACTATTATATTCCCTTTTATAACATGGTATGCTCATGTCATGTCAGATATCCACAATAACCTTCTGGGAAGGAAAGGAAGCCAAATTAAATTTGGTTTACTTTCCAATAGTTATATTTTAAACCTCAGACTTCCTTTTAAAAGAGACTCCTCCATTTGTAAGGAGTTTGAAGTAGCACTAGTCTAAATAATGACACACTTAAAACTTTAATCTTACCTCATTAATGTTTTTTTTTTGTATCTTATTGGAGAGAACTTGATTATTTTTACTTTTATTTACAAACTCTGTTTGTTTGTTTGTTTGTTTTATTTATTCGAGACAGGATCTTGCTCGGTAGTTTAGACTGGCCTCAAACTCAGAGGAATCCTCCTGCATGCTAGAATTGTAGGTGTGTGCCCACCACACCCAGCTAGTTCCAAAATTTTCGCATGCACCTTTTTTAGTTTCTGTGGCATATCTGTGTACTGATTACCCGTAATCATTTACGCATGTGTTTGTGTATACTTATGAAGTTCTTACTATTGGAAATAGGAAACTTATTCTCAGGAATTTACTGAATTGTAGAGTTATGGAAGTGTCAGTAAATTAAACTTCAGAAGACAGCCTTTTCTCTTTACCCCTAGCTAGCTCTGTGATCTTGGGTGTTTTCTTTTTCAGCTTTTTAATCAGTTGTGTGTAAGCAGAGTTGTTTTATATTGAAAAAGCAACACATAAAAACATATATAAATGAGAGGACGTAATTGGCACTTTGCTTCGAGATGAGTACGATCTACTTCATCATATTAATTACAGACCTTTATGCTCCTTCTGAGATTGTGTGCTCCCTAAAAGGGCATTACATAGTACACATGTCTTTATGTGAAGGTGCTTGACTTCTGTCAGACCTTTTATGAAGAACCTGGATAGTGTGGAAATAGTCTGGAGAAGTCGGGCTTCTCGTTGCCGTATTCCTACAAACTTTGAGAATGATCCCGTTAAACTTTACTTGCTGTATTAAGAATTCAAGGCTATGCTTTTTAAGTTATCTCATGACAACATCCTGCACTAAAGATGCAATAAGATTTTCAAGCAGATTACTTATAGCTAAGAACACCTGGAACTAAAGTGATGGTCTTAACATACTGAGTCTGAGCTGTGCTTTAATCACGTGCCAAGATACTGAAATTGCAGGGCCCTTCTAAATGAGTGATTTTTATTTTTATTTTTAAACTTATCCCACAGGAAGAAGCTGAAAAGTTCCCCAAAATATAACTATTCTATGTGCACTTTTCCTCCCTCTCTCTTCCTCCTTCCCCTCCTTCCTCCCTCCCCCCACCTCTCTCTCTCTCTCTCTCTCTCTCTCTCTCTCTCTCTCTCTGAGTCAAGGTTTAGCTGTATATAGTTCAGGCTAGCCTTGAACTCACTATGTAGCCCAGGCTGGCCTGAAACTCACAGTGATCCTCCTGCCTCAGCCTCCCAAGTGCTGAGATCACAACTTTGTCACCACACCCAGCACCTTTTCTTCTCTCCACTCCTGCATTTCTTCTTTCCTTTTCCTTTCCTCCTTTCCCTTGTAGAAAAAAATTCCAGATTTACCAAATGTAATTTGTGAACCACTGCTTGAAGAACCCTAAACTTCAGTGGAAACCTGTTACCCTGTTGTTTTGAGCCAGCCGGCTCCTTTGATCTTCTGCACAGACTGACTTCTGGCCTCTTGTACTCGCAGACAGCTCCTTTGCTATTGGCCCTCACATCACTTTGAGAACTGTGTCTTCCCGATGAATTCTTTTGCTACTTGTGCTTAACTCATTTTACTCTGCTGCTCCTATAACAGTGACTTTCACATCCTCCAATCTAGTAGTTGAGGTCCCACCCATTGGTAAAGGTTTAGCTCAAGTACCAGTTCCCTCTCTAGAAGTCTTAGCAGATGGCCACTGAGAATTAATGCTTCCTTCCTTCTTTGTATTTCTGTTGTAACACTCACCTATAATCAGATATTTTTACATATATTTGGCTCAACAAACCAATCTTTGAGTTTTCTTTGCAGGGGCTAGTTTTCTTTGTATCTTCTAATGCAATACAGGAGAATCTATAGTAAAAATGGCAAAGGAAATTGTAAGAAACTTTTATATGGTTGATCTGGCTTGCAAAAAAATAAAAGACTTCTATAGAACTGGTTATGCATTTTCAAACCTACGAAGTGATGAAAAGCATAC
>PVJO010016329.1:0-42323 GCA_004026905.1 Hystrix cristata
TATTAATTAATGATGGCTTCACTGTTAATATCCTTCCCAAAAGTTGTTGACTTTGTTCACAAAGGAATGTCATTGCATCAAATGGTCATTCAGGCAGCCAGGCTTTGGACTAAATAAATGCTTATTATGTATTTAAAACTAAATGGGGTGAAGTAGTGCACTTGGGAGCAAGGCCTCCACAGCAGTGTGAGTGAGAGCTAGAAGCCCAGGGAACCAGCAGCACAGTTTGAGCTCTGGCCTCTCTGGGTTTTCTGGTTCTCTGGTGGGGCGTTCGAGACCATCGTGTTCAGAGCCATTGAGTTGCTTTCCTTCGTATTCATAAAAGGCGTCACAGCTGAGCACCTGGCTGTGGAGTGACAGTCAGGAGTCCCTGGGAGAAGTTTGCCCTCATTCAGCACTATGCATATGAGGGCACAGTGTGAGACATCTGGTGAGAAAGGAGTCCAGGCTGAGTGAGGTGCAGCTCAGTGGCAGAGCCTATGATAAATGCGTGTGGCCCTGGCTTCCAGCCCTGGCACTGCAAAAACAAAACAGAAGCAACCAAAAAAGTTTTTATAAATATTGCTAAAATAAATTATACACCTGAAGGAACCTTAGATGAATAAAATGCCAACTTTGTATTGGTCACCAAACTGGAGGCTTTTAATAAACGGTCGCATTGGGTGATTTTAAACATTCTTGTTAGGATCTTCGCCAACTCCAAGGAAAAGTAGGGTGAAGAACATAATTGATGTTTATGCATCAAGCACCCAGGGCAATAGGCTTTAACATTTTGCCCTGCTTGATTCAGATGTTTTTAAGGAAACAGAACCTTTCAAGACCTGCTGGTGGCTCCTCGGTGTTCCTTTCTAATCTCAAACCTTCCCCTTTCCCCTCCTTCCTTCTTTCCTCAGAGGAAGCCATTGTCCCAAAGTTTGGAGTGTGCACTTCCTGTGTATGCATATTTAGACTTTAATCATGTACAGTCTATATGATTTTATACTTAGTCCCCCTTCACGCTGTTTTTGAGATTAGTTCATGATAATAATAGGAGTAGCTTGAATGCATTCATTTACCTGCTGCACAGTATTAATTTAAAAAACCACCTAATCTAGTCTATTGGTGTATATTTTCTCGTTTGCACCTTAACACATAAACTGTCTTGCATATTCACATATGTCTCACTGTGCACGCGAGAGTTTCCCCATGGTGTGGAGCTGGAAGAGGAGTTGCTGACTCCTAGAAATGCTCAATATTGGAACTATTACTATCACCCAAATTGTCGCTCCAAGTGGCTGTGGCATTTTGCACCGTCACCATCAGTGTCTGAGCTTTTGCTTCTCCATAGCCCCAACACACAGGATGCTGTGAGACACGTGTGGGTTTTTTTCCGGGCACTGAGTGTTGAACGGTTCTGCATTTCCCAGTCACTAGTGAACCTGCACACATTCCATGTTCATTGTCTTCTTATGTGAATTGAGTATTCTTAGGCTTTGTCTTTTTATCCTTTAAATTATATGTGATTCTTATATCAGATGCTAATCCCATTTTTGATAATATAGCTTGCAAATATCTTCTGAATAAGGATAATTATTTCACTTGTTTATAATGTCCTTCACATACTGCAGAGTTTTTAAATAGTCATATTAATCAATTTTTATGTTTTTTTATCTTAAGATTGCGTCCCTTGATTTTGTATTTCTTAAAGTTCTGAAATTTTGTTTTTGATATTATTAGGTCTTTAGCGTGTCTAGATTTTTTGGGTGTGTAGTGTGAGGTGAGAATTTATTTTTTCCTGACTGAGATAATCTTCATTTTATTTCATGGATAATTATTTCTGCAGTTTCCATTTATCTTTGTATGTGTTTATTGGCTCCCTGTTGGCAGTTGGCTTGTCTCTTCCTGCACAGTGTTGTTTGTTTGTTTTTTTTGTAATGTTGGGGATCTAATACAGGACCTTGTGCATGCTAGACGAGCACTCTACCTCAGAACGACACCTGTAGCCTGTGCCAGGTAGTCTTAATAGTAAGGATTTGATAACTTGCAGAGCAGGTTGCCTTGCTAGTCTTTAAATTGATTTATCTTCTTGGCCTTTCAATCTTTTAAAGACCCCGTGGGCCCAGGGGGTAGCTCAGCAGCAGACCTTCCTACCAGGCACAAGATCCTGGGTTGGATCCCCAGCACCATGCACACATAAAAAAGACTCTATAACAAAACCTGATGTGACTTTCATTGGAAATTCATCGAGTTGTCAGATGGGAACTATTGACTTTTTAAATTAAACCATGGTATTATTGATCATGCCATCTCTTTCCATTTACTTATGGTGTTAGGTAATATTTCGTTATTTTTATCTTTACAGGTCTTAAACGTTTTTGTTAGATTTACTTTTAGGAAGCTTATAATTTCTGTGGCTATTATTACTGGTACTTTTCTGTATCCTATTTTTCACTTAGTTTTTATAGCACATGAAAGGATTATTGGCTGTACTGATTTTATTCATTTTACATCCAACAGATTTTATGAACTCATTGTTTTAATATTCTACCTGTAGATTCTTTGGATGTTTTTACACTTACAATTTACCACTTAAAAAAAAGAATAATTTTACCTCTTGTCCGTAAATTGGGAAAACAGAGAAGTTTAAATAATTTCAAGGAGATATTTTTCGTTTTTTTTCCTTACCTTCTTTCATGGGCTTGGGCTTCTTTTCCCCTTGTGGTTTTCTAATATTTAACAAAGATTTGTTGAATATTTTCACATGTTTGGGGGGAGGTGTTGAGGATCAAACTCAGGGCCTTGTGCTTGCTAGGCAAGTACTCTACCACTTGAACTAAATCCTCAACCCCTCATATGCTTTTTATGCAATTTTTAATTATCCTATGATTGATCTCACTCATCCATTAATATAGTGTACTATATTTTAAATATTACAGTGTATCCTGATGTGTTTTCCAGGTAAATCTTGGTCATATGCATTTTAATGTATTGCTCTATTGGATTGCTAACATTTTTAGGATTTTTGAAGACAGGATCATAAGTAAGATTGATTTATAATTTTCTTTACTTACAATGTCTTTGTTCAGGATTGAACTGACCTCGTGTGTTTACAATTGCCTTTGAAATTTTGTTTTATAAAATTTGAGACCTGTAGTTCTTGAAAATAATTGGCCTGTAAACCCATTTGGGGGCAAGATAAATATTTGCTGTCTCAAAGTTCTGTAATCACAACTGGGCACAAATTCAGATATTTTTCTGTTCCTTAAGGAGCTAATTAGGGTTAACTAATCTATTTCAGAAATTTGTTCTTTCATTTAACTTTCATGTAGGTTGACAAAAAGATCATTTTCATATGAGTTTAAAAATTCTGTTGTTTCAGTTGCCTTTTAAAATCACAATATTGTTTACTTTTGACATTATTTTTGTCATTGACCAGACTTGCTAGAGATCTGTCTATGAATCTATGAAAACAATTAGCTTTTCTTTTTTTTTTAAATTTTTTAACCAAGAACATGTATTGGTACAATGTACATATAATGGTTACATTCATCACATTTATTTTGTACCTGTACATGATGCATCTTTGTTCTCCCCCCCTTCCCCGCCCCTCCCCTCTATTCCCTTCATGCCCTTTTTACAGCAGGTTCATTCACATTGCTCCATGATTCCCTTTCCTTTGCCTATCCCTTTTTTCCCTTCCCGCTTCTCCCCCCTTCCCTCCAATGCTCCTCTCCTTAGAATATTATCTTCCTTTTAGATTATATCTATTACACTTCTTCGTCCTTTTTTACAGCCATGGTTTCTCATATCAGAGAAACAATTTGATGTGTACTCATGAGTGTCCGATTTATTTCACTTAATAGTATGTTCTCAAGGAACATCCATTTACATACAAATGACAATTAACTTTTCTTTATTATTGTTTCTTTTTTCTTCTCTTTTCTGTCAGTCTTTTGCTCTATTTTTCTTTTTCCTTTTTATATTTTTCTTTTCTTTTTTTTTCTTTTCTATTTCCTTTTCTTTTCCATTAGTCTTTTGTTACATTAGTATTTTGTAGTTCTAGTATTTCTAGTTTCAATGTTGAAAATTTTAGCACACTTTTAATACTTCTTTATTAAAATTTCTTGGACACCTATAAAACTATTTTTAAATTAAAATTTTGTGTAGTTAAGCCAATACCTTCCCCTTGCATTCTGCATAAGTTCCATCCTTATGGGCGAAGAGTGTGATCTTGTCTCTTGTGCTTTCTTCCTACAACTTGCAGATTACTTATAGATGGAGTTTGCCAAGTTTACTAATATTTAGAATTAACTTTTTACTGTTAATTTTTAATTTAATGACATTTTAGATGGAGAACATGCTGGAATGCTTAATATTTTTCTTTGAAATTGTTGAGATCTCTGTTGCCCCAGTTTATGGTCAAGCTTAATAAACTACCAGATAGAAAAGAAGGCAGGTATTTATGAGGCATACATTAGATCCTATAGATGGCAAGTGGATCGAGCTTTGAAATTTCAATTTGAATGTGACATCCAAATATAAAATTATAAACCATAAAGGAAAAGCTTAAAAATACATAGCCATCTTTTAAAAAAATCACCTCCTATTAGCTTTTAATTTTATTTGCTTAAGCTGTTGCTAAGAGAGTCCTTTTATATTCTTAATGTGATTGTGGGTTTTCCACATTTTGTTAATAATTGTTATAGTTTCTCTTCCTACGTTCTGTGGTCATATATTTAGGTGTATTGAAGTTTCATATTGTTTTATTGCGTTGGCAGACTGTTCATTTGGTAATTATATGTGGTCTCTCTTTTCAGTTAGTTTGCCTGCAAGACCTTTCTTATCCGTTCATTTTCAGCCTTTCTAAATGTGCATGTCTGTGCTCATGTGTTTCCAAGGTGGATAATTCTAATCTAATATTTTATTTTCTTTTTATTAAAATATTAAATGTTAAAAATATTTTTATTTGCTGTGCAATTTTCAGCAACCCACATTTTTCTTCAAGCTTCAGTTTTTCCATCTGTAAAGTGGCTAGATTATCCTTAACAGTATTTCCAAATCATATTTTAATAGTGCTTTGAGAATTATTTGTCAGTAAATTTTTAACAACCGCCCTGAACAATTTGCCTTTGTGATAAATGGTGAAACAATTGAGATTTGAATGTAGCTTCTACAACAACACTAAACATCATTTAGATTTATTGGTTAATTATTCACTATCTTTATCCAAATTTCAATCTTTGTGCTGCAAAATGGGAACTCTCAGAGTGACATTTATTTCCCATTAACCTAATGAGCTTCCCCCTACCCTGCCTCTCTTGTAGCGCAGTTTGTTATGAAGGGGAGGATGACTTGGTGTGAGATTTTGTTGTGAATTTTTTTGCTCTGCTCCCTCTGGAAGGGACATGGTGCCAGCAATTTCAAGTCCTCTCTGGCAGGGGAAATTATAGAATCTGAGCCATCCCTGCCACGTGGTCATTGCCAAGATCAGGAGATGTCCCGATGTCAGCTGGCTCCACAAGATAATTAGAGGCACTTCAGGATGTGTGCAGAGTAAAAGCAGACTGCTAGAGTGTTATGATGGTTAAAAGCTGGAGTTGAGAGTAAGTTGGTCTGGGCTCAGGTAGCAGTTCCCTAGGCATTGTGGAAGAATGGTTACAGACTCCGACTCCGACAGGCCAGTGCTGAAATGCTTGAGTTCAAATCCTTTCGTAGCCACTTGGCAGAAGTATGGCCCTGGGGAGATCACTTATCTTCTCCATGTCAGTTTTACCAGCTGTAGCTCCATCTCCCCACAACACCGTATACTTGAGTGCCCTGGGTCACGTCTCTTTGCGACCTGCCCACATCCGCAGGATTCATACCATCCTGGCAGTTACCCAGCATCCCTGTCTCTGCTGTGCTGTGCGCTCCGCTACCTCCGCTTGGAAGGAGAGGGAGTTACTGGGAGGAGGAGGAGGAGTAGTGCTTCTGTATCTCATCCCATCCCATCTCATCAGGAATGAGGTGATGCTCTTCTGTGCCACCAAGACATTTTTTTAAAAAAATTAAAGAGCAAAACTCACCTCTTGAATGGGATATCTTCTAAAATTTCCTATTTCCAGACAGGAGGCCTGGGTTCGTGTCTCATGCTGCTACTTGCTGCATGCTTGTCAGCAGATTACTTCTGTCTGCTGTAAAACAGGAATCATAAGGCTGCACACTTCATAGAGTCAGCACCATATTAAATGTATCGGTATCCACTAAGTGTTTAAAATAGTCCCCAAAACTTAGAAATCTCTCTATACATGCAAACTATTACTACTTTTATAAAGGCAGTAATAATATTAATGTCTATTTTTAAGTGATTGTCGTAGGAGTTAAATGTAATAACATGTGACAGAGAGCTTGGCACAGTCCAGCCTTCAGCTCAATTCAGCAGATTGTGTGTGTGTGTGTGTGTGTGTGTGTGTGTTAGACCAACATTTTAATTTACCAAAGCAATAATACATCTGAGAAAAACAAGGCTATATTATATTCTAAGAACCAATTCATTTTTCAAAGAATTCCAAACTGGCAGTAGAGAAATAGTAATGCCAAATCTGCAAGAACACATTCTAGGTCATCAGACAATACTCATAATCCTTTATATTTGTAAAGCACTTGACAGCATACAAAGTGCTTTGTGATCCATTATCGTGCATGATCCTTGTCTTATCTAAACACGGAGAACAAGGATATTTTTAACCTCTCTTCTTGGAGACAGGGAGCCAGAGAAGTGGCGTGACTTAGCCAAAGTTCCTGCCACCAGCAGGGGACAAGCTGGGGTTCAAAGGCAGGGTCACTTTGTTCTCAGTGCCCTGTTCTTTTGGGAATATTCTGGGGCATTCTGAGCATCCCAGGAAATGGTTAGCATTTGGCATGGAGGGATAAAGTCCCAGTGTGTGGAAATGAAATTCCTGAGAGGAGCCACCTGCTCCCTGCTTTCTTTGAAACTCCCCATCTGATGGATGATGCCTCGTTCTTTGCTCTGGTCTCCTGAAGAGCTCACTAAAGGGGTTGTTTCTCTCAGGGACATTAATCTGCTGCTCTGCGCATTAGTGCTGTTCCTGGAGGGGACAGCACGCTGTTGGATTCCGTGTGGGTCTCTGATGTCTTTCTGTTTCTCTTCGGCTTTGTCTCTGCCTGTACTGTTGGCCACTGGAAGCTGTGAGGTGTCTGAGGTTACCCTCTTTGTTCCCAGTCCAGGAAGTGGCTTCTTCATGACCCATCTGATCACCATTCCCTGGAAATTAACAATTCTTGGAGAAAGAATGTGCTCAGTGCTGGGTAAAAATCCCTCTGCAGAAAGTGATTTCATCTGCCTGTCCTTAAACTGGCATAGGTGACCAGTTTGAGGCACAGAACAGCATGACTTAGATCTTGAAAAGGGACACTGTCATTATTTGCTGGGGCGTGCCTCACATCCGTGTGGGGAGGCACAGCATGTCCCACATGTGCGGCCTGGGGTGTGCCACGCAGGTGGAAGAGCACCCCGTGTCCCCTGTGTACAGCTCTGTAAATCCCCATATGCTCACCGGACAGCACCCAGGCCGTAATATAGTAACCCCGTCATGCCTGTCACTGCCTGCCCACGGCTGTCCTGACTTCTGTCAGCAGAGCCTGGCCGGCAGCTGAGGGACTCTCCTGATGTCGGGGCACTCTTGGGAGAAGAGGGGAGGTCATGTCAATGGCTTGGCACAGAACATGGGACAGAATGACTTTGGCCCTGAGCTGCAATGATAGTCATGATGAAACTCAATTTGTTGGGTACCAGTTCTATGCCAGGCACTAGGCAGAGCTCATATTTAATATTCACAACAACACTGTGGTTGATGCCAGTCCTGTTTTGCAAATGGGGAAACTGAGGGTCAGAGAGGAAAAGGGTCTCGTCCAAGATCACACAGTATGGGTGGCAGAGGCAGGATACAGGGAAGTTAGACCCTGGACACTGCTTAGCTGAGCTCACAGGTCTTGCCTCGTCTTCCAGATTGGCCACCGGGACTTCGACGTGGAGAAGCGACTGCGAAGGGATCTCCGGAGGACTCATGCGCTGCTCTCAGATGTCCAGCTCCTTCTGGCGACCATGGAGGACGGCAAGACGTCAGTTAGCAAGGAGGAGCTGGAGAAGGTGCACAGCCAGGTGGGCGTTGTTGGGTCCTCTTGGGAACTGGGCTGGGGGGAGACGCGTCTCCTCCACATCATGCACAGGGTCCCGGTGTTCAGAGACCTGTGGGGACGGGGATATTTCTGGGTTGGGGAAGCAGCATAGCTGGGAGAGGTGAGGACGAGGGGCTTATGAAGGACCAGGGACCCCTGATCTGCTCCTCTGAGCTAAGGCACAACGTGTCCATCTCAGGGGACGTGCCCAAATGGATAACCACAGCGTGCATGCGTGCGCGCGCGCATTTGTGTGTGTGTGTGTGTGTATGTGTGTGTGTGTGATGACCACCAGGGCTGGTGTGAACTAAATAGTAATAGTGCCACATGATGCTCCCAGCAACAGCAGCAACTGCAGCAAGCTAATGACATTGGCCAAGTTATCTGTTGGCCACTGGCTGTCACTCTCTGAAAGCCCCCTGCCCCCACCCCAGTACCAGGTCCTCTTTACCTGTTGTCACATGATGTTCTCAGGCCAGCTATGTGCAGTGGGGACCATCAACTACATTTCACAAGCAGGGTGCTCAGTGGCAGAGAGGTGAGAGGCCCCACACAAAGGCACACAGCTAGAGGATGGTAGAGTCAGAATTTGAACCCAGGTCTGTGGCTCCACCATCTTTGGCAGCCCTAGAGGAGGACCTGAGCAGCAGGTGTACAGGTGCAGGGTGGCAAGGCCAGGCCAAGAGCCGGGGACCTCAGCTGTGAAGATGGGCTGTGCCTGCTGCGGAGTGTGGCCCAGGGTGGCCGGCCAGTGTCAAGAGCTGTGAGCGGATCCTGCAGGGCAGCGTGAGCCTTGGGGAGGAGCCCTGGGAGGAGCCGTCCTGGCTGAGCCCAAGTGGGCTCACCACTCCCTTCTCCATGGTGCCACTCCTCCCTTCTCTTCCACTCTGCCGCTGGCTTCCTATTGTGTGGCCTCAGCCACACTACAAGGCTGGGGCCACCTTTAGCTTGGCATGTTGTCCCCAGGAACTCAGATGGGCAGTCTGTGCTTATTGTACTGACTCTTCTGTGTCCCGTCATCTCAGGATGCCCACCTGATACTGTGCATTGAGGCTCTGTTGAGTTCACTTGGCTTTTGCATCTTTTGCAAGGCCCAGCCTGCATGCTGTGGACAAGGACAGCTTCTCAGCCCTTTTCTGATTTTCACAACCTGGACAGCTTGGTACACTGGCCAGGTGCCTGTAGGATGTCTTCGTCTTCTGAGAGGTTTCCCAGTGTAAAGCCAGGTTGATGGGTTTGGGAGAGGAGCCCACAGAAACTAAGGGCTGAAACCCCAGAAGCCAGCAGATCCTGTGATTCTTAGCTGACTTTGTCATCAGTTTGTCCTCTTCTCTGGTGAGCGGCCTTCTGGGCTTGTCCAGGATCTTCCTGGCTTCATTGCAGCATGTCCTGTGTTCTGGGCAAGCCCTCTGTCCCAGGAAAACTGTGGGTAGAGGTGACCGTTTTGCTCTCTGCATGGCCCAGTGTTTGAGTGCGTTCCTCACTAGGTTGCCGTGAGACCCCCCGAGGGAGGGGAGGCTGGATCATTGTCATTTAACAGATGGGGAGGTTTGGTCCAGAGGAGGTGATTGATATGCCCAGGGTAACACGGCAGTAAGTGGCAGAGCTGGGATTCCCTTTTGAACTTAAGTGTATAATCTGTGAGTATTTTAGCCTCATGGTGTGTCTTCCTGCCTGTGGCTGCCTGGCTGAGCAAGGACCACCCCCCCCCCCAGCCCTTGGCTTGCCTTAGGTGGCAGAGATGCCCGTGTGCATAGCTGGGGACCAGGTGCTTTGAGTTCTGGCAGCCCCCTGGGCTGAGGGCCATGTGGTCTGGTCATCTTCCATCAGAATGTTTCCTGATGTCAGTGTCCAAGCCTCCCTTCCCCCGCAGGTGAAGTGAATGTACTTGAAAGGGAACCATAGTGCTTTTGATTCTTTTTCTTTTTTCATTTTTTAAAAAAAGTATTCATGAGAATCCTGTCTCTGCAGGGTTAAAATGTGTGTTCTTGGGAAATAGTGGTATTTAATGAAGGCGCCTTGAGCTGAATCAAAGAGACTCATTCTTCTGAAAGTTGTCCTCCCCCAGTCTCTGCATCCGGCTCCTATCAAAGGGAATCCACAGCTTTGGCTTTCTGCTGCTGTTGTCATGGAAATCATTATAAGGATGAGATCGCATGGACCAGAGGTCAGGGTACAGTTGCTTTGGCTCCCAGCACATGCGTCCCGGATGCTGGAGTCAGAGCTAATCAAATAAAGCAGTGATGACATTGGACATTGCTGCCTCTCCTCTCTGATGGATGGCATTTGTCCTTTGCCTGAAAGCTCCAGGACCAGAGGCAGAAAGAGCACACAGGAGGGGGAGGACAGGGAGTGAGCTAACTTTGCTGCTAGCTGCTTCTTAAGTGCTGGCTCTGGTGCTGAGCATGACCAGGTGTTCACGTATCCAGGGGTATTTGTGCAGCACCCACTGTGTGTCACATGGCATGCTAGACACAGCAGGAAGGCGAGTAAGACAGGCTGGTACCCACCTTTGTGGAACTTTATCTGATGGAAAAGGAGACAAACAATGATACAAATAAGTAGGATAATCCCAAACCTTACTTCTCAAGGTCATGGGGTAGGGAATTGCAGGAAGGGTCTCCTTTAATGTGGGTGTCAGCTGTGGTATGCTGGGAGGAGGAGCAGGCAGGGACTACAACACAGAGGGCATGGGAATTTAGGATTTTACTCCAAGGGGTGGGAAGCCAGTGGCAGATTCTGAGCAGAGCATGGCAGAACCCCATCTCAGGCTTTTTATTTTTATTTTATTTTTTCATTTTGAGATAGGGTCTCACTAAGTTGCCCAGGCTGGGTTGGAACTTGGCCGCCTTCCTGCCTCAGCCTTCCAGAGTGCTGGGATTACATGTGAATATCACCACACTCGGCTCCATTCGTGGTTTAGAGGGTCGGTCACTCTTCTGGGGGAGAAGGGGTTCAACAGGGGGTGCATGGGTGCCCTTAGGAGACTAAAGTGCCCTTTTTGGCTGGAGGAAATGGTCACCTAGGTTGGAGAGTGTTGACACATAGGGTCAGAGGGGATAAAACTGGGCTCATTTGGAAGTGACGGGACTTGCAGATAAGGTTTGGCTAGTACAGTAGCGTGTTATTTCAGGTAATCTATGTCCTAACCCTGGAGGTTGATATTCCTCTATTTGGCCCATTTTAGTAGAAAGAAAATAGGCTCTGAGAGGTTGAGTGTGTTACTGCAGACCACACAGCTAGGCATGTCTTGAAGTTGTGAATGCCAACTCTCACCACTTGGTTTGCTCAAATGGGTCCTATTAACATTTATCAAGCACCTATTGTGTACCAGGATTTTCCTTGGCGCTTCAGAGTTGGCTGTATATCAGAAAATTTAAGCACCACTTTGAAACCCTTGATTCTGGGATCCCACTTCCTAGATCCTTTGTTTTGTTGTTGTTAAATCTGGGTTGAGACAGGATTTGCATTTTTAAACAACTACATCTAGAGCTTCTGATGCTGTTCTTAGGACCAGCATTTGGGAACCAAAGGCCTCCTTTATCCCGCAGAACACTCTCTCCAGTTGGATGGCCAGAGGTCCATCCTGCAGATGAGGATGCTGACAGTGAGGTGATATTTGTGTGACGGATCTTAGTTCTGTGTGTTTTAGGATTAACTGAATTCTGAGTCAAGAGAACAGTTCCAGCGCTTGCTCATTTTGTGACCTTAGGTGATGTGACCTCTCCGAGCCCTTTCCCTGGAGTGTTGTTGCTGCTTTGCCCAGGTGCTCCTGTGTCTGATGAGGGAAACGCTGGCCAGGGGTTGGGCAGGGGACTGGGCTCAGGCCTCACCCATGGGCTGATGGATGACAGGCCGGTGGGGAGTTGTCTGGATGCACATGCTCACGAGCCTCGTTAATTCTGTTCTGTGCATCATCTTCACTCTGGTGTGAGCTGGGGCAGGCTGCAGGGACAAGGGGAGGCAACAAAGTCTCTGCCTTGGAGGGGCTCCCAGGCCAGTGAGAAGTGGCCCTGCCTATAATAAGGTAGGGGATTGACTCTGTTAGAGGAACAGGTGGGTTTCACTAACGAGCAAGTCCTTAGTGTTGCTTTGGGAGAGCACCTGTTAACTTTAGCTCTCTTTAAAGATAAATTGCTGGTTAGGGAGGACAGATATGGGCATTCTAGTACATAAAGAGATGGAAACACTTGGAGACAGAATGTGTATTTGGCTTGGCATGACCTTGCTGGGGTATAAAGTGCCCAGGAGCTAGGGATAGAGAGGGTAGTGCCAGTGATAGAAGGTAATGATCCCCTGGCCAAACAGT
Organism: Hystrix cristata; assembly: GCA_004026905.1. NCBI lineage: Eukaryota > Metazoa > Chordata > Mammalia > Rodentia > Hystricidae > Hystrix > Hystrix cristata. Next base: position 12,467 of record PVJO010016329.1, read on the forward strand.
TTGGAATTTATCCCAGAAGTAATAGGGAGCAATAGAAAGCTATTGAGCAGAGGAGGACAGCACTGGAAGAACTTGGAAAAAAAAACTGGCAGGATTCTAGTCTCTAGCTAGCACCAGAGCCCTGATGTGCAGAATATCAGGTTCGGCTAGGACCATGGCAGGCCCTGTTAGGCAGAGGATCTCCTGCCCATATGGGCAGGCTCCCCTCAGCCCATTGTCCCAACATCTGGAACCTAAGAGAATCATTTGGTTCTTTCCATCCATTTTCCTCCACTGGAAACCTCGGGTATATCTTAGGGAACACTTGCAGTGGAAACCCCTCCTGGTGACACACAGAGGACTCCTGGAGGCCATGGAGAAGCAGCACATCTGTAGAGTAGGGTTCAAATCCTGCGTCTGCTGTTCAGTAGCTCTGTGATCTCAGGTGAGGCACCCTGCCTTTCAGACACTAATTTTTTTTTTCTTTAGCTAAAGAGGGGCTGAATACTTCCTTCCAGCTGATCGGTTTGGAATACAGAGCTTTGGATTTGAAAAACTCTCTGAATTGCAAACTCTGAGACCATCTTTTAAAGATAAAATGCTTTCCCCTGGCTCACTTGTTCCACTCTGTGGTGTTGGCTGATGGGAAGTGTTGGCCTCTGGACATGGAATTTTATAAGACCTTGTGGAACAGGTAGGCGAGGCAAGGGGTGGGGTCAGTCTCTTGACACCTGTTCTTTCAGAGCCAATTACTAATTAATTCCCATGAACGTTTCCACTGGAAACAAACTAATCTGGAGACAGAAGCAATTCAACAACCAAGATACATAATTGAGATAATCGCTGTGCATAAATAACATCTGTGAGTAGCAGATGCTGGCACCTGCTGCATGGAGAAAGTGGAGGAGGATGTCTGCTTTGGGGCGCTAGTTGGTTACTTGGTTTTTTTTTTTTTTTTTTTGTCCCAGTTTGATTCATGTGTTTGACCTTTGTCTCCTCCCCAGAGGAAATAGTTATTTGCTTGTTGTTAAATAGGGAGAGATTTGCACTAAACTCTTTACTTGTTTGCCGAATTCCCATGGGGCCTCAGCACCTCTTCCTGCTAAGGTCAAAGCTGTCACCAAGTCTCAGTCACTGTACCCTCTAAATAGCTCTGCAGTTCCTCCCGCTTCCCTCTCCTTTCCCTGGTCTCTCTCACTTGAATTTCTCTCAGGTCCACTGGCTTCCACCACATGATGTTTGGAGAGAGAATCTTAAAATGTAGATAGCGTCTCTTAGCCCTTTGTATTCCAGATCCTTAAGTGGCTTCCCGTTGCTCTCAGCATAGAGTCTAGGTTCTTTAGTTTGACCTGCAGGATGCAAAGTCCTGTTTCTGCCCTCCTGTCACCCTCATAAGTGGCTCAGAGTGGTATGGTGTGCCCCACACCTGTTCCAACCTTGTCACCTCTGCCCAGGTTGTGTTCTCTGCGAGGCTCTTGTCTCTACCCTCAGCTCTTGCTCTGCCTGTGTAGTGTCTGTGTGTCCTCTGAGGCTGAGTTTAGGCATCTGATCTTGGGGTCGTCTCTGGCTCCTATACACCAGAATAAGGCCCTCAACAATACCCCACAGCTGACTGGGCGTCCCTGTTCTCTTGTCAGTATGTACCATTCTCTTGGAATTGCTCCTTTGCTTCAAGTATTGTCTCTGTGGTTCCTTAAAGACAGGCACTGGAGTGAGTAAGACTTGTCCAAAGTTACAAAGTCAGCTCAAGGCAGAACCAGATTTGAACTGGGGAGTCTGACTGTGGTGCCTGCCTGGTGAACCAATGCCCCACAAGCAAGTGGATGTCTGGTTGGCCTGCTGCCATCTCAGGGCCTCCTGCCCATCCTGGAAGCCCTGGATTCTCATGTGGGCCATTCTGCCTGGGGCAGTGTCTGGACTTCTGTGATCACCCGGGTCAGGCCATCATCTGGTCCCTCCTCTTCACCATGAGTTCCCAGCAGTGATTAACGCACAGCTGGAGGCCCCCATTAGCACCTAGAAGAGTTATTACCCCGGATCCAGCCTCAGTGCCCTTAATTGGGACATTTGTCACCATGTGTCACCTATGCTTCCATGAGATGTTGGAAATAATTAATCTTCTCTGGGCAGATGACTGTGATGGGAGGCCATGGTGAGTAGGCACCAGGGACCTCATCCCCCAGCCAGCAATCCAAGAATAGGTGGCTTCACTTGGGGTTTTATTTGAAGAGACTTTATTTTTTCTTTAAAGATTATGTTGGAGTAAATTGATTCAATATTAACATAACTTCCTGTCAGAGGAGATAAAGACCATGTTGTATAATTGGTTAAAAACATGGTAATCGCAGGCCTGTTCACCCCACAAATATTGGCACTTTCAAGGCTGGGGTGAACTGAGGGTGGAGAATCCAGTTCAGTGGAGGGTGGGAAACACTGTGTTCTCCCTGAAAGGACCCGGTGTAGCCCCAGGGACCAGTCCCACAGAGCAGCAGCTGGCCTGGCGGGGTCGGTTAGCCATCCTCACCACGGGAGCATTGACATCTGCACACTCCAGACACGCTGCCAAGCGTGTCCAGGTCATAGACCAACGTGGATTGTCTTCCCAGACCTACTTTCCAAGGGTGCAGGGCCAGTGTGGGGGATGTAAATGCTTATAACATGTGCCTGGTGCACAAGTTGGGACTGGCTGGTGGGCTGCCAGGGTGAGGGTTGTCACATTGTAGGATGAGGTTCGGTGTACGGGAAAATTGTACAAAGACATGGAAGTATGTGGAACTACAATTGTAAGTATGCACACCCACATATTTGATATATTTGAAAGAATTAAAAAACTTACTGAGACTTGAAAGAATAATTTAAAGGGCTTCTTTGAATCCTTCATCCAGATTCACCACTTAAGTATTTATTTAAATATTTATATCTGATTATATTTATATCTATTGTATTTATAAATAATATATTTAAATATATAGAATATGTCACAACTAAATATATAAAATATATATATTTAAAATATATATTTAAATAAAATGTTTATATTTTATATGCATATGTATATTTAAATATAAACATATATGTTTAATGTATGTTTGCATTGTATTTATTTATATTTAAATATAAATAACAGTATGTATTTAAATATTTTATATTTATATATATTTATTTTTGGTGGTGCTGGGGGTGGAACCCAAGGGCCTCGTTTGGGCTGGGCAAGTGCTTCTACCATTGAGCTGCACCCAATCTCCTAGATTCACCAGTTGTTTTTTTTTTTTAACATTTTGTCATGTTTGCTATAGCATTATCTCTTTAAATTATAGCTTTGGAATCATTTGAAAACAAGTTAAAAGACATAGTGCCCTTTTATTCTAATCAAAAATCAGAAAACTTATTATTGGTGGTTGGCAAACTCAGGCCACAGGCTGAATGCAAACTACCATCTATCTTTGTCTGTTTTTTTTTTTTCTTTTATTACAAGCTGTGAGTGAAAAATGTTTTATGTTTTAAATGGTTCTATGTAAAGCAATCATATAAAATCTGTGTGCATCCTTACTTTTGCCCTTTGGCCCACCAAGCCTCAGTAGTTGCTGCGTGGCCCTGAGGAGAAGCTTAGCAGGTTTCCAATGCTGTCTGCTGACTGTTCACATTTTGCCAGCTGCCCCACCTATGCCCTTTGCAGCGATTTTTCTCAAAATTCAGGAGTCAACAGGGGATGGAAAGCTGCTTGAGTCAGTTTTCATGAGACAGTAGTTCCTCGCCTTTCTGTGTCATCCTTGATGCTGACATTTTTGCAGAGTTCAGGCCTATGGTGGTGCAGAATGTTCCTCAGTTTGGACGAGCTGCACTTAGAAGCCCGTCTTTCTCATTTCAAAGCCACCTGGACATGTGCAGGTCTGAGGTTCCTGGGAGACAAAGTTTGCAACTAGAAAACATGGAAAATGCAATGTAGATGGGGTCATCCTAAGCGCCCATGTTGCAAGCACCAAGTAATCTTGGGGATGATAAAAGTATCTCACTTGCCCCACCTTCTGCCTTTCAGGAAGGCTCTTCTTAAAAAAGAGGCTGGTGGATTCAGGAGAGGGGGATGAAGCAGATGCCTGTTTAAGAGCCTACCCACTTCCAAACAAGCCTTTTCTCTGTTACCTGTCCAGGCTGGTGGGGTAGCTCAGTGGTGAAGTACTTGCCTAGCATGCATAAGACCTCGGGTTTGCTCCCCAGCCCCACAGAAGAGCAAGATGAACCAGAAACAGCTGTTAAGTGCCCATATAGCTCACAGGATGAGTTCTCGCTATCCCCACGTACCGGCTTCAGGTCTTGATGTTGCTGCTGCTCTATCCATATGGGATGCATTGAGTATCATGTGTGGTGCTTGGCTCACACTTGTTTTCTGTGATCTTTGTTGTGGTTGATGGACACTTGTGTTTCGTGTGGATTTTGGTTATGGGACTTAGAGTTGCTGTGAACATTTTTTTACATGTTATTTTACAGGGGAAGAAGCACAGGGCACATGTGTAAGCATGTCTGTAGGTTCTAGTCTAGATGTTTGATATCTCCAAACTACACTAACATGAGTGTTGGGCTTCACCCAGTACTGCCACGGGGTTTTCCAAAGTATCTGTGGACGTTTCTGTCTGGCTAACAGAGTGTGAGGTTTGCAGGGTATTTGGTGTGGTCACTGGCTGGTATTTTGTGTGGTCACTGGCCATCTTCATATCTTAGCCACATGAGAGGAGGGGTCTTTGTGAATCTATTTTGTGTGTCTCTCATGAGTGGTAGTGGTTGGATCACCTTCTCAAAGCACTTTGGCCACTTGAGTGTATCCTTTTGCCTGCTCAAGGTATGTCCTCATTTTTCTGTTGAGTTGTCCGCATTTTTCTTAGTGATCTGCAGGATTTTTCAGTATAAACTCTTTGCTAGATATGTCTGTTGCAATTATTTCCTCCCATTTGGTGGCTTACCATTATTCTTTCCTAGTGATGTCCCTGCTTGTAGGGATGCTCTTGATGTTGATTAGACTAACCTTAAATTGTAGGCATCTTGGAATCCAGATATCAGCGGGTCAGGCAGAGGGTGCTGGCACTGGGGCCCCCACAAAGACCTGGACCGAAGCACACCCTCCTTGCTGGATATGATTATCTGTTAAATCATTTCATCTCTGGGGCTCCCAAGCTTTCTTTTGTAAATCGAGGGAAATTTCAACTCTGTGGGTGGTTTCCAAGCTTGTGTTTCTGTGTATGTGTGTTTATTTTGTTTTTAGCAAAAGAATTGCCTTATTGAGGGAAGATATCATCAGAACACTTTCTGCCCTTGCCATTCTCTGGCTAAGATTCAGCTGGGCTATGGGTGTCTGGGTTTTGGTGGACAAGGCTGTGGTCATCTCCCTGTTCAGATCATTTCCTCCTACAGAGGAGGGTCCTGCCCACACGTCCCACCCGTAGTCTGTCCTCTGGAGTGACTGTCTGGACTTTACTCCTGAGGGAGTGTTGAGGGGCTCGTGAGTGGCCCAAGGCTGTGATTACCTTCAGGCTACACAGCCTGAAGACTGCACCATCAAGCAGCCTCCACTGAGCAGGGCAGGTTCACTGATAACAATTTTTTACTCTGAAAAAAATGTGAAAAAGAAGTATTCAGGGAGAGCTTTGATCCACCAATGGAAAGAAAATTGCAAAATGGAAGGAAAATACTGGAATACTTAGTATATACCTAAATAGCTTGAGGTCAAGGGCATAGGAGGTAGCCACCATTCAGTTTGGGGAAGTTTTCCCTTGGGGCCACTGTCCTCAGATTTTCTGCCTTGCCGAGACCTTTGGGGGAACTCTTGACAGTTTTGCTAAGTTTGCATTGAACATTTCAGTTTTGGGAAGTCAGGGCTGTCTGCCTTGAGCTGTGAGGGGTTTCCTTCGGGGGAACCCTGCTGCTGAAGTCAGTCCTTCGCAGTGCCCAAGGGGGTGTCAAGGCCTAGAATGTGTTCAGATTAGCCCGCCAAAGTCACGCTCTCTTGAACAGAATGCTTTCCTGGTGGCATTTGCGATGTGGTATTTTTAAATCCCCTGAGTTGTTCAGTCAGACCCAGAAATCCAGGATCTAAGTGCTCTACTGAAAGATCAGAATTTTCCCTTCCCCACCTCTTTCCATATGTCTAGTCATCTCCTCCAGGAGCTTACCAAGTCCAAAGCAAACATGTCGCCCAGGTATTTAAAGCAGGCAGATGGCTTGCGTAGGAAAGTAGTGTTGTGCATGGGTTTGCAGTTGATGTGTGTGTGATGAGAATCTCAATTGCTGCTGCACTGAATGGAAGGCAGGAGGCGCCTGGGAGAGGGACCTGGGAAGGACTCTGCCACGACTCCGGGCAGTGAGGCACCCTGGAACTGGGTGGGCTGGCACTGACTTGCATCTGACCTTGGGGACCTCACTTGCCCTCCCTGGACTAAAGTGTCTCTGTAAAATGATGAGACTGATTTCTTCCTGGCAGGTCTGTTGTGAACTACAGTGACTATGAATGTCAGACAGTCCACACAGGGCCTGATACAATGAGTGCTAAAAGACTCTCCTGCTCCTTCTGGTCTCCCTCCCATGAATAATTGAGAATGGGAATGATTTTCCCTCTTGTGAGTTGGGATCCATACACAGAAGAGTTAAACCATAGCAAGTGTGATTCTGTCACAAGGTTTTGATAAAACTGTGTTGGCCCAACTTCCTGGCAGACTGGCATCAACAAACGCTATCAGTGAATGGTTTTGGTGCTTACTGCTGGCCTGCACTATGTGTGTGTGATCTCCCCAAATCCCGTTACTCATCTGTACTGTTCTGGGTTTTGACAACTGAGTGCAAATTGGCTTGAGTAGAAAAAGAGAAGTTATTGGCCAAAATATCAGAAAATATTGGCCAAAATATGCTGCCTTCAGGCTTGGCTGGATCTAGTTGCTCCAACTGTGTCATCCAAAATGTGTCTGTTGCTGCCTTTTGGCTCAGTTCCTTCAATGCCAGCTTGTATTCTTAGGCAAGCACTTCCTTCTTAGTAGCATGGGGGCCCCCAACATGCCAGCTTTTTAAAATCATGCTTTAGAAAGAGGAAGGTTTGTTTCTAGAGTCCCAGCATAAGTCTTGGCATCAGCCTCATTGTTTCCCCAGAACCAACCACTGTGGCCAGCAGAAGGGGTGCTGTGCTAGGCTTGGCTGGGCCATGTGCTTCTCTGGACTTACATGGGGCCAGCATGATCAGAAGCATGTGGATGTGTGACAGTGGATGTTTCTCATAGGGAAGATGGGGTACTGCTGTGGAAGAGGGGGACCAAACAGGTGCCATGGTAGATTTCAGCTACAGAGCTTCTATGGTGATAGCCAGTGTAATGGCTCCGAGTGGGAACCTGGTGACCAGACTGCCTGGGTCCTACTTTTGCTATTTAATACGTGTATGACTTTGAGGAGCCACTTAGCCTCTTCAGCCTTCAGTTTCCTCAATTAGAGCAACAGGGCTGAGTGTTGACACTATCTTAGAGAGTAGTGGAGATAAAATCATTCATACACAGGAAGTATTTAAAGCAGGACCTGGCACAGAGTGAGAACTCATCCTTTAACCCCTGTGCTTGGCGTCCCACAGCTCATGTGCCATACAACTTACACAACTGTACCCCGCAGTTCTGCTCGATGAATGAGAAACATTTCCTCCCACATTTGCGTTTGAAAACCAAAGCTCAGAGTGGCTGAGAAGCCTGCTCAAGGTCAGAGATAGAGGGTCTGGGACTCAAACCCAATTCAGGATTGCTCTTGACCACTACGCGATGCTGGGTGACGTCTGCGATCCCTTCTTATCATAGGCGCAGAACCTTATGGAGAGTGTGTAGACCATCCAGCCTCAGTGTTGGATCCTAGACGGGGCTGATCTCACCTTGCCCCTGTGAAGCTCAGGCTTCCAGGACCTGCAGCATCCTCCTACAATCAACGCAGAGTCAGGACCTCAGCAGATACTGCAGGCAAAGCTTAGAGGTGCTTACCTGATGCCTAAGTCGGGAAGCATGTTTGAACCTGTAGCTGTAGTGTGGGGAGAATTAGGATGGGTGTGTGGAGACCCTTATCCTCTTGTCTCCAGGGCCTGGGATGGCACTGAGGCCCCCTTCCATGCCCACTTTTCAGAGTTTGAGCTTTGGGGACAGAGGCTGATTCCACAAGCGAATGACACAGTGACTGACCCTGGGCAGGAGGGAGGGGAGCCTTCCCACTCCTGAAGGTGTTCTGGGTTTAGACCTTCATACTTGTGCCATTATAACGTTGACTCTGCAGTAAGAGAATTTGGAAGAGAGAAGAGAGCATGATGCCCTTGAGGGCAAACTAGGTCCCCTGTGCCATTGAGGGGCTGCCGTGGGGCCAGCCCTGCAGCTGGGTGGGGAGAGGTGGAGATCTCGGGGTCCTGTCTCACCCTAAATCTCCACCCCTCCTTGAGTGAACCGAAGAGACCTCCCATGGGAATGTGATGGGGACATGATGGGGACCCATAGCCAAAAAATAGGAGGTGTCAGCTGTCCGCTTGGGTCCTTAATGCCACACTGGCTGCCAGGGCTGGAGACTGGCCCATCCTGAGGAGGCGCTGGTCACTGGTTGCTTCTTTGATGGCTCCTGGGAAAAGCATTTCCAGGGCAGCGTCGAGCCGGTTTTTCTCTGCAGCAGGACCTGAGCCGGCCCTCCCATGACGTGCCACCTGACTTCATAAAAACATCAGTCAAAACGCCTCGATATGGAAATAATGTGCAGTGAGTTATTCTTATGCCAGGTCATCCATAATGGGAAATCAGCCTGAGATGACCCCATATTTCTTCTTACTCTCTAAAGTGTCATAAATTGAAACTTTTAAAGCTCTCCATGAAGATGGCTTGGCGGCGCAGCCCCAGCCTGCCTGCCGGAGGCCTTGGGCTGGGATTCTGTTAAATCTGGACCTCCTTAACTTGCATGCCTATGGACTTAGCCACCTCTCTCCCTGTCCATCGCAGTCAGCCAGAACTTCGGAGTCAGTCCTCCTTATGATGGTTCGTGCTCTTCCTAGGCCCTCTTTTGGCCTCTGCTTCATTTTCTTTGTCTCTAAAAATCTCAACTTCCCAGGCTCTTCTGGGCATGAAAGGGACTCACAGCAACAGTCACAGTAAGAGTGATCGGCATTTGCTAGTGTTTCTCAGTGCCAGACACTGTGCTCAGCACTTTGTGTGTTTTTACAGATTTATCTTGCGTTAGATTCTTTGATGTAACAATCCTCATTTTCCAGATGAGGAAACTGAGGCCCAGCAGGCTCAAATGACTTGTGGTCTGGTTGCACGCCGTGGCATATGGTACCTAGAAGCACCAGTGCCTGCCGCCTTTCTTTCCCTCTCTGTGAAGCGAGCTTTTTCACTGCGGGGAGGTCCCAGGAAGGATGTGAGACTGCTGGAGGAGAGTTGCTGGGGCCACCACATGTGTCCTTTCAGAGGTTGAGTCCTTTCAGTCTTCAGACCACACCCTGGTCCAGGCCCTTGGGACACATGCCAAGTGGCATCCATTGCAGCAGGCCCCTGCTGGGCTGTGGACCTCTGCCCCTCTGCATTTCCACTGCCTTACCATGCAGTCTGACTTTCTGGCCGCTGGCTTTCCTGAGGGGAGAGAGGCTCAGTGGTTAGGGGCTGGGGCTTGGGCTGGCCAGCTGTGTGACCTTGGACAGGTCTGTTTCCCTCCATGAGCCTCTGTTTCCTCGTGTATCCCAGCATCCTCATGGCGGCACCTCTGTCTTGGAGGCATGGTGCAGCTTTTATGAAGCAAGCAGAGAATGCACAGTGCCCAGGGAGTGGGCCCCAAGACACAGAAATGGGCAGAGCTGTGAATGCCAAAACTGCCCAGGCCAGGCTAGTCCTGGCTCCAGCCTGGTAGGAGCTGAGAACAGTGAGCCGCTGTCCCCAAGAACGGTACTCCTGTTCCTCTCTGCCTGCAGAGAAGGAGCCCTTCTGGATCATGCCCCATAGGCCTTCTGTAAGCTGGGGCTGGAGAGAGAGTCACCCGTCCTTCTGGCTTGGGGACCGGCAGGTACACTGGTGCTGCTGGCAGTGCAGGTGGGAGCTGACTTCCCATACCCTGTCTGCGTCTGTGCTTGCTCATTTGCCTTCTGCCTGCAGGCTGGGCTCCTGGTTAGGTGGCAGAGCCCTGGCTGATACTGCTGCCGCTGCTCCTCCTCCGTCATGCCACCCTCCTCTCTTATGTATGACATCAGCTCCCACAGTGGCGCATCTGCTCCTCGTGCCTCACCTTTGTTCTGTGTGTGCCCCATGGTGTGGAAATTTCTGTTTTTTCCCTGTTCTGCCTGGTCTATTATGTCCTCCTGGAGGACCACAGCAGCATCCTCCCTGGCTACCCCGTTTCCCATCTTGCCCCAGTAAAGGGAGGTTGTGCCCCCCCCCACCTTAGAAACCATCCGTGGCTTCCCTACAGATTGAAATGATAAATAACCTAATCATAAATGGCCTAAGCTTTGTGGTTCAGCCTGCAAGCCTCACTGATGTGACCCTTGCCCTCACTCCTTTCTCTCTCTGCAAGGTGGCTCAGCTACACTGGCAGTCTTTGCCTCTGCCCAGGACATTGTTCCTCCTAAATCTGCACAAAGCTGTCTCTTTTACGTCTTTTAAGTGTTAGTTAAATGTTTCCCCTTTTTGAGGCCCCTGACTCCAAGGAGGGCCTGGCTTCGCCCTGCCTGCCTGTTTGCAGGGGCCCCTTCTGCCACCTCTTGGCTGCCGAGAGGCTCTGGAGTCACCTCCTGGAAGCTGGCCTCATGTCTGATGTCTCATTTCCACCACTAATAATTCCTTAAACATGCTGATCACTTCCCCATGCTGTGTCCTTTTCCTCACTGGGTCTCAGTCCCTCCCAGTCGCTGTGGAAAGTGAGCCACCAGAACCCATCTGTGGGAGCACATTGTTCTGGAGGTTAAGAAAGGCACCTGTGTGTTTGGCCCCTGGCAATGGGTCCGGCGGGGCAAGAGCGTCAGTGTGTGAATGAAGTTCCTGAAGCCACAGGGCCCAGACAGGGGCAATCCCAGTGCCGCCCACAGGCCAGCCCCAGCCCCATTCCCTGCCTCACTTTCCTCATCTGCAAAGTGGGGATGTTTGCAGTGTGCACCATGAAGACTTGGCAGGAGGGACAGAAGAAAAAACACAAGAAAAGTCTTTTCCTTTGTCTATCAGCAACAACCTTAATATTAACTTTGTTGAAGACTGGCTGGTGTTTTAGAAGTGTGCTCTTCAGGGAAACACCTCTGCTTTGCAGCTGTGTAGCTTCGGGAAGGTGCTGCTCCTCTCTGAGCCCAAGTGTTTCCTTCGGTGGTTTCTAAGGGTGTTTTCTGTCTGGAGATTCTGGACTGCAGGGATCGAGGAGAAGCTGCCAGTTGTAGGCTGGGCGTGGGTTTATGCGCAGGGGTGAGTTCTCCAGTGGGGTGCAGCTGTCTTCTGCGGCTCCTTATGCAGGTAACTGGACCTATCTTGGTGGCCCCACTTTCCAGGGACAGGGGCCTTCCTGTCCCTGGTCAGCCATGAGGGTCAGCCATGTACTCCTACCTGTGTGCAGGTGGGCACAAGAAGAGAAAGCAAATGGTAGAGAGAAGATTTAAGTTGGTGCCTTTGGCCTTTGAGAATCTTGTGAAAGCTGTGAACCTAGGAAAATGCTCACATGCAGAATAGTCTGCATTTAAAAGGTTTATAGACTGGCTTTTACCCCCGAGTCCTGGTTAAGAAACTTCTACTTGGCAGGTTCCTACTGGCCTTTGAAACGCCTCCTCCAGGAAGCCTCCTGTGGTTCTCTTCCATCCTGCCCCCCTTCTTTCCTGTGCTCCCCAGAGGTGGTCATGATCTGTCCCTGCCTGACCCCCTCAGGAGGGCAGGGCCAGGTTGATCGTTGCCTGAATGTCATGTGCCTGACAGTGTCACATGGTGTCAGCAAGTGCTTGCTGAGCGGGACTGTGGAACAGCCCCAGGGCTGCAGTGCACGGCATAGCTGTGTGTCAGTGCCTGTGACATTTGAGTGGGTGCAGAGCCTGGCTGCTGAGATGCAAGTATGGTAGTTCCCCTGATTGTGCGTTGATGAGTGGGTACTTTATCCTGCTGCCCACGAAGGGTGGGCTGGGCTGTACTGGGGGGTGGACATCCATGGAGGCGGTCTCAGGGAGACTCAGTGCTTTCCTTTTCCTCTGTGGCCTGTCCAGCTAGCGCAGAGCGAGGCCAAATGTGAGGATGCCCTGAAGACCCAGAAGGCGCTGACTCTGGACCTGGAGAACATGCACAGTGAGCTGGAGAACATGACCCGGAGCAAGAACCTGGTACTGTCCCTTCCTGCAGCTATGGAGGCCTGCACGTTGTGGGCCTCGGGGAGCTAGTATGGGCCTACTGGGTGCTCAGCACTATATGGGGGATGGAGGCAATTATTTTGAACCTGCTGTGTTTGGCCATGGAGTACAGACCTCCATTGCAGACATAGTTGGTGCCACCTTGGACTGTAGACCTCCATTTATACCTTATCTTTATAAGAGGGACGGGGGCATTTACTGTGCACCTACTGGGCACTCAGAACTCTGAATATGCAGACATCCTATTGTGAGCTGAGCATTATAGAGGCTAAGGGCATATATGAGGGTCAGCCATGTACTCCTACCTGTAAAGGTAAGCAAGGGAGCCTGTTGTGGACCTGCTTTGTGCTTAGTACTGTGAGGGTGCATCTAGTATGAGCCTGTTGTTTTCTCAGCACCCTAAACAGGAATATAACTGCTTATTACGTACTTCCCAGGCAGCTATCATAGTCTGACTGTGTGCTCATTTTCATGAGGGGACTTGGTCTTTTGTATCAGGCTGTGCATTTTATTTCAATGAGAAGATAAGGGTGCTTCTCATGGGGCCACTTAGGCTCAACTATAGTAATAAGACCCAGCATTTTATTATAGGCCCACTTTGTGCTCTCCACTGAATGGGGACAGATGAACACATATTGTGGGTCTGCAGCATTGGAGAATATTGGGTATGAGTTTCAATGTCCCTGTCTGGGTGTACAGGGTTGGCTTAAATTTATACTCAGTGTATAAAATCCTAAAATTTAGGTAGAGCTAGAGGTTCATAAGCAAAAGCTTATCTCATGATTCCTCCTGGCCTTTTCATCCTAAATTTTATTTGCACTAAATTAAGAGGAACTTGCCCACAGTCACACACACACAACACGCACACATGCACACACACATGCACCCACACAGGGTTATACCTACACACTTACATACAAAACCACCAGACACATATACAAAATAAATGGCCTCAGGGGTAAAATATGCAAGCAGATTTGTCTACCCACTTAACAGGCATTTATCAATCACCTGCTGTAGTCCTGGCCTGGTGCTTAGTGTTGGGGATACAGCAGTGAGCAGAACCAAGTGCCTGTTCTCAGGGAAATTACAGGTTTGCACTTCCATATCTGTACCATGTGTGTTTAAAGTGTGCTATGTAGAGCCCCATGCGGGGCTTACGTGGATAACAACCCCCCACTGCATTCACAGTCATATACATCCTGGTACACACAGCAGCAGCAGCAGCAGCAGCAGCAGCAGCAGCAGCAGCAGCAGCACATATGTTGTCATCTGCTGCAGATGGTCACTCACACCCACAGCCAAGGCCCACTGGTCCCTGACAGGCTCCTACCTCCCACTGCCACCCTTTGACCTCACCCAGCTGCTGGCCTGCTTCCTGCCAGGTGGATGAGCAGCTGTACCGGCTGCAGTTTGAGCGGGCGGACCTCCTGAAGCGCATCGATGAGGACCAGGATGACCTGAATGACCTCATGCAGAAGCACAAGGACCTCATTGCTCAGGTGAAGAATGGGCTTCTGTGGGGCAGCGGGACAGGGGAATATGGAGGCGGTGAAGTACTTGGACTACTCCCTGGTCTTAGGATCTTGAAGGAATGAATGCCAGATAAATAAATAGGAATTATAAATTTTAGGTGGCCCTAAGGGAGGAGAATGTCACCTTCAGATAGTGCGTGCCTCTCTGGAGCACCTCTCCATCAAGAAAACATTTTGATTTATTAATATGCCTATTTGCCCATCCACCATCCATCTGTCCATCAACTCATCCATCCATTCTTTCATTCGTCCTTCCCCATGCCCATGTATTCATTCATTCATTATCTAGCCATCTACTCATGTATGCATCTATTGATCTACCTATCCATTCCCTGTTTACTGAGGACTTCCTGTGTATGAGGCACCACACACATTTGAGGAAGGTTGAGTATACTGTGGTGGTTGGTTGCCCATTCCATTCTCATTGCTGCCCTCATAAGCTGGGCAGGCCTTATCACATCATCACCCAGAGCAGAGGAGGGACTTGCAAACTGAGCCTAGAAAGGAAGTAAACATGGTTCTGTGAATCTGGACCTATATTGGGGATCAGGGAAGGCTTTCCTGAAGAGGTGGCACTCGATGAAAATCCGAATGAGGAGCAGGAGCTAATTAGATCAGTGTGGAAAAAATAGGGATTAGGGGAGCGTTCCAGGCAGAAGGAACAGCACATACAAAGAGCCTGTGGTGGTGTATTTTGAGAGGCTGGATGGAGGCCAGTGAAGGGAATGTGGTGTCAGATGAGCTTGTTAGCAAGGCCAGGAGACGAGGGCCATGTCAGGGTCTTAGAGACTGTAATGAGTTTATGTTTTATTTTATGGATGATGGGAATCGTTGGCAAGATTTTTAGGGGCACAACAATTGGAGAGGATGGACTGGCATGTCACCCCAGCCTGTCAGCTCCACAGGGGCAGGAATGTCCTGTGCCATGTCCAGCACTGCATCCAGAGCTGAGAAGAGTGCCTGGCATGGAGTCAGTGCTCAGTGAATAGCAGTTGAATGACTGACAGCTTCATTTGTGCAAGGGAAAGACACCCTGGCATGGATCAGGCAGGCAGAGTGGAGATGAGTGGATGGACAGACTTGGGGACAGTGAAGAGGCAAGATGACAGCAGAGGTACAGTAGGAGCTTTGGATAGAGCTGGGGATGTGAGGAGGGATTCCCAGATGACTTCCCGCTTGTATAACTGGGGAGAAGAGCTTCACCCAGAAGCCATCTCCCACATTGTCCCCAGAGCAGCGCTGCGGTGAATGCCTCCCGGACTCCAACACTGCCAACAGAGATTCCAGCTGAAGGCGCTTCTGCTAAACAAGGGGTCCTCATAACAAGTGATCAGTGATACCACCAGCATTGTAACAACCAGCACAAAAGAGCCTATGCCACCTTTTACATTAGTGAATCACTTACTTTTGTACAAAGTGGAAGTTTGTTTGGTTATAAAACCAATGTGTACATATGACCATCATAAAAATTTAATAAATACATGTGGAAAGTAGGACGTGGAGAGGCCTTTGCTTTTGGGAATTCCTCTCTTAGTAGATAATGAAGCTCAGTCATTGGCTCTTCCTTTTTGTAGGATCTTTACTCTCCACCACCTTCTGGAATCTGAACAAACACAATGGACAGCAGCCAAGCAGACATTCTCAGCCCATTTCACAGATGGGAGACTGGGATGCAGAGAGGTTCCTTGGCTTTCCATGGCCAGTGACCTCCTCACCTAGTGCTCAGAGCAGTTTTCCCTTGGAATTCAGTCTTTGCACCATGGCCAGCCCATCTCAGTCTGCACTCTTCAGGGTGCTGGGCAGTAGACCAGGACATGGACTGATGTAATTGGAGTGAGATGGAAGAGGTTGGGCCCTTCCAACCCTCTCACAGGTACTGTGAGAAAAATAGCCATTGCTGTAGAAGCTCTGAGAGACGTAGGCATTTGTGGATGGGGGAGAAGGGACTCTCGGGGGTGGCTTCCCAGCAAAACCTGTGATCTCATAGTGACAGTTTTTTGATCTCGCCAGTCTGCAGCTGACATTGGGCAGATCCAAGAGCTGCAGCTGCAGCTGGAGGAAGCAAAGAAGGAGAAGCACAAACTCCAAGAGCAGGTACATGCTCAAAGCCACTGTACTGTGGGGGAGGAAGGGAAGGGTTCCCTGGGACCCTTGGACTACTCAGTACTAGCATGTGCTAGGTGAATACACACATGCACAAGCATGTGTACGTGTGCACACACACACACTCACACATGCAGGGTTCCTCTTGCCTGTGCCTGCCCTGCATGCAAATGACACTCAGCACTAACCAGGGCAGGCTTCTCTCTCTCTGAGAAGAGGCCCTCTATGCAGACAGGATTGTGGTCCTTTGTGATGTCTTCCTCTGAAGTCATGGTATCTCCAGCCCCTGCTGGCTTTATGTCATTACCTGGTGGACTGCTGTTATCCACAGAATTCTCAGAGCCCTTGTAGAACTGCCATCTGTGCCTGTTTAGAGTGACTATCAGAGCCACTGAGTCTCAAGCAAGTGTCCATGGATGCTGAGTAGCAACAAGCAAGACAAAAACAGTTAGCAGCACTGACTGTTGGCAGGTGTTCATGATGGGGCAGGAGCTGATCTCCTTCAGTCCGCATGGTGGAAATGAGAAGCTGAAGCTCAGGGAAGGGAGCATTGTATCCAAGCTGGTCCGTCTACCCCACATTGGGCAGGTCAGGTGCCTGGCTCCCAAGTCACTGAGGACTGTGACTTGCTGCTGGGGCTTGTTGCTGACAGGCTAGCTTCACCCTTTTATCATGGCAGAAACAGAGGCAAGAGAGATGCTGAGTAAAAGTCCCTTTGAGTTCAAAAGGCACAGGAAGCATCACCTGCCACCAGGTGTGGGGTCTGGTGTGAGAGTCCAGTGGGGTCCTTAATTGGGGGTCTGGCAGTTCTGACTTAGGTAGACATTTGGCATGTAGCACTTGAGCAGAAAAGCAAGTGGTGGGACTGGGCCCTCAGTCTGGGACCTGCGTACATCTCTGCCCTGGGACTCCTCTGTGTGCCCTCAGCTGCAGGTGGCTCAGATGCGCGTGGAGCACCTGGAACAGTCCACCGTGGACCGGGCCATCGTCAGCAGGCAGGAGGCCGTCATCTGTGACCTGGAGAATAAGACGGAGTTCCAGAAAGTGCAGATTAAGAGACTGGAGGTACTTAGTGGCATGTAAACCTGGCTTGGGTCTGGAGTGGGAGGTTTGCTATTGGCTTCGTCCAGCCTTCCACCCATATATCTGTCTACTCATATGGCTTTGCAGGGGAGATAATGTGCATCCATCTCCTGTTCTTCTTCTCCTCCCTTCCCCTTTCCTTTCTTCATTTCTTATATTGCACATCTCACAAACAGCCCATCCATCCATCCATCTATCCATTGATCTATCTCTCTTCATCTCCATCCACCACCATTACTCTGTCAATCTAGCTTCCCTTCTATTTTTCCTCATCCATAATCCCTCTATGCTTTCTTCTCTTTTATTCAAACCCAGAGCCCTCTGCTTGCCCACCCCTTATTCATGGATTCCGTTCTTCCCATCTCCACCCACCCACTCATCCACTTAGATGCCCAGCACTCATTTTCAACAGAAATTTGTTTTGCACCCATGTGTACTAAATCTTGTGCCAGGTGCCTAGAAGATAAAAGTGTAAAGGATAGACCTCAGTAGAGGATGTGTGGTGTGAAGAGGAGGCTGTGGGGTTCAGAGGACAGAGGTGCTTAGGCAGCTGAGGGGGTAGAAAGGCTTCTCGGAGAAGGGGCCATTAATGCTGGACCTTGAAGGACAGATAACCCTGGATGAGCTGAGTTGGCTTCAGTGATTACTTTCACACTTGACCCTGTGTTGGGATCCCATGCATTTATTCACCTCTTCAGCTTTGCTGGCCAAGGACATGGGACATTTACAGGGTACACTGCTGTTGCCAAAGTCAAATTACCAAAAGGCTTTTCCATCAGGCAATCCACTAGATGTCTCATAAAGCCCTGGAGGGCAGGTAGGACAGGGCTCATCTAATGCGGGACAAAATGACCTCAGAGAGTTCAAGTGGCTCGCTCAGGATAAATCCTGGTGTGTCAGGGCTGGGCCTAGATTGACAGGTGCCCTTCACTGTGTCCTGGTCTCTGCAGCCAGCTACTCCCCACCACAGGACAGTGCGAGGTCACACACTTTCCTGTGACCCACTTTCTCCTGACCCCACGCCAGGCATGTGGTCCCCAATAAACCCACTGTGAAGGAAAAACACACAGAAATTCTTGGCATCAAGCCTCAGTGGTTCTTGGGGTGGCTCCGGGGAGCCTTCAAGGAAGGACAAATCTGCAGATCATCACGACACTTTGATCTAATGCATTTTTAGTGATTACCTTAGACTGTATCTTTTTTCCCACTTCATTTGAGCATAGCCAAGTGATTGGAGAGAAGAAAGGAAAATTAAGACAACATGAAATTGAAAGATTCTATCTGCAAGCTTACTCCTCTCTGCCGCCACTATTTGACTGTAGTAGAACCCTAGGTCCCTGTGGCAGAGAGGTACCTTGAGGATGCAGTTTGAGAGCCACTCTTCCTCCTTCTGCCCCTTTGGTGCTCTTTGAAATTGATGCTAAGCTCTCTTTGAAAGGGGGAGAAGGCCTGAAGGGTAAGCCTTCCTTTAGGCTATTACTCAGCATCTGATCCAGTCTGTTTCTCTCCTTGTCTGTGGCTCTAGAAAGAAGCTCCGTGTTAGGGGGAGCTTGAAATATTCACGTGGGCTTCTCTTATGTCAACACTAGAGTGTTTGCCCCTCAGGATTGATTGGTTCCAGGCTTGTTGGCGGCCTGATGAATTCTGCAGAGCAGCCCTTAGGTTTACTTTCCTTAATACTCATGATGTCCAGTGTACCTTTCTGTCTGTTGTTTCATTGTTTCCTCGTGGATTTTTGTCTCCCCGAAAGGAAAACTATCATAAAGTATTAGGACTGAGGCTCAGTACAGATGATCTGATCAAAGGCACTCACTTTATACATCTGGAAACCAAAACCACACTGGGAAGTGGTTCTAACCCCCAGCACAGTTCTCCATCCTGCACACCAGTGCATCTGCTAGACCTCAGGATGGATGTGGTTGCTGCAAATGGTAACAATTCCCAGCACCACCAAGTGCTCTGTACCAGGCAATGAGCTAGGGTAGGCCTGGGCAGCATCCCTGCTACACACACATCCAGTCATCATCTTCGTCTCAGAGAGGTTTACTAACTGCCCCAGGTCACACAACCAGGAAGAGGTAGAGGTGGGATTTGAACCCAGAGCATTTTGGGAGGTAGGGTTCTCACTGTATTCTCCTGCCTCTCAGAAGAGCAGTTAGCACTTTCTCCATTTTTGAAGTCAGTTCATTTTCGTAGCAGGACTGGAATTCTTAGGCCAATTACTGTATGCAAACATGCAGAGATTAAGCCCTGGATTCTCTTCCTGTAGCCTTGCTGGTCGCTCAGGGAAGTGCTTTGCCCCTCACAGGTCCTGGTGATCCGACTTCGGGACAGCCTGATTAAGATGGGTGAGGAGCTGTCGCAGGCAGCGACATCTGAGTCCCGGCAGCGCGAGAGCAGCCAATATTACCAGCGGCGCCTGGAGGAGCTGAAGGCAGACATGGAAGAGCTGGTGCAGCGGGAGGCTGAGGCCAGCCGGCGGTGCGTGGAGCTGGTGAGTCCTGTCCCCATGCTGACCCTTACTGGTTGCAGGTCTGGGCTGGTGTGGAGGCCTCTGTCCAGCCGAGAGGAGAATTTTGGAATAGAAGACTCAAGGTCTGTTCTCTTGGCCCTTTGGGAGGGGCAGGATGTGAGGAGAAACTGGAGGGAATGGGCTGTGCGACAACACTGCCATTGGCTGCACAGCTGGGCACTGGGTCCAGAGTGGACCAGTGGCATCTGCTGCTGCTGCCTGGGCACCAGACATGTGGACATCTCAGACCTCAGACTTCTTTTCCTGCATCTTATATTACATGCCAAGGGAAGGGCACCCTCATGCGGAGAGAAGGGAACTTATGTGTATTGATGTCTGCCTTTCACAGAGTCATAGCATTGTCATGTCCTATAATCTCCACCACAATCTGCGAATCGGGATTTTTACTTCCAGTTTACAGATGAGGAAAACTGAGCCTTCAAAAAGTGAGATATCAAAAAAAAAGTGAGATATCTAGTCTAAGGCCACATGTAGTAAATGTGGAACTATTTCTGGGCTATTAACAATAACAGCAAACATGAAAGAGAAAAATGATAAGGGTAAAAGCCAGTGTGTATAAAGATTTGATGTGTGTCAAGTTCTGGGTGAAACATTTTTTTAAGTCCTCCTATCAGAACTGTAAGGTTGGTGCTATTATTACAGTCTCTTGTAAAGATGGGAAACCAAGGCACGAGGAGATTAACTTGCCTAATTGAGGCTCCGAATAGTGCATTCACTTGCCCAGGGGACACACGAGTATGAATTTAAACCCAGGTCTGCCCAACTCCGTAGTCTATGATTTTAGCCACCAGATCTGCTTTGCCTCTGGTGTGGTCTGAGGAACATTTTAAACTTTGTTTCCTGCCTAGCGAGAGTTTCTCCATCATGTGGCACATTCTAAGAACAGTTTCCTGTAGAGATCGCAGATATCCCAAGGCTCCAGATTTCCGAATCTGTGACCTTGGAGGTCTCTGACACTTCCTTTGCCCCACACCACAGGGCCTTCATGAAGTCAACCTGTAGCATCGCATGGTTGGCCCAGGGGCCTCTAAAGTACAGTCACTACGACAGGTTGCATCAACTCGTGCTCCTGCAGCAAATAGATTTTGGAGGCTACTGCACCCCATGGCCAGAGTCACCCCATCAGCTTTGCCCTTGACAAGCCAGGTGCCTGGCTCTTCTGCGTGGGGGCTGGAGAGGTGCTACATAGAGATTGCGGTTCCAAGATGGAGTCCGGGTGCCCTGGCTGCCAGCTTCTCTGCCCTCGTTGAGATCAGGGAGAGACAAAAGCTCTGTCCCACAGTTGACAGGATGACTTCCTCACTGACAGCCTGCTTCTCATTGCTGCCGAGTCCCGGCCTGCAGGCTCCAGCTGGCAGGAGAGACAGCCCAGCCTTTTCCTCTGACATCTTCTTCAGCTGGCCCGGCATGCAGGCATTCTGGCTACATCACATGGTGCTTCTCTTCCTGTCTCCCTCACTCTTTTTTCCTTTCTTTCCTCCCTCTCTCTAACTTCCCCCCTTGCCTCTTTCCCATTTTCCTTTTCCTTTCTCCATTCCTGGGGCCGTACTCTTTTAGTGCTAAAAAGATTATCTGGGCACATCTTGAAGATACTCCATATTTGAATTCATACTGCTGCAGTAAAGTGACTATTACAGTGAAATAAGTCACGTGGATTTTTTGGTGTCTCAGTGTGCATTTAAAAGTTAGGTTTACACTATATTAGAGTATATTAAATTTACAACAGCATTGGATTTTTACCAAACAATGTACGTGACTTAATTTAAAAATACTTGATTGCTAAAGAATGCTAAAGGTTGTCTGAGTTCTTGGGAACATGGACTGATAAGATTGCCCCACACAAGGTGGCCATAAGCCTTCAGTTTGTAGCTAGTGCAGTATCTGAGTAGCAATAAAGAAAAGTACAGTGAAATGAGGTGAGCCTGTGTACTCCTCCTACAGGTGACTCAGAGTATAAATAACACAAAACTGTACCTAACACACAAAGCTTGCATGCATGCTGAAGAATCTGGATAAGATTGTTGAGGCTGAGCTTTCCTTATTTTGGTTGTCTATGTTTGGGAGGTGGATTGGTTTCCCACGGGTGTGATAATGAAGAGCCATAGACTAGACGGCATAGATACATTCTCAAATAGTCTTGGCGGTCAGGAGTTGGAAGTCAGAGTGTTGGCAGAGCAGGCTCATGCCAAGGCTCTAACCTCTTCCTCGCCCTCTCCAGCTTCTGATGGCTGCAGGCATTTCTGGCGTGTGGCAGCTTGACTCCAGTCTCTGCCTCCATCTTCCCATGTCCTTCTCCTCTGAGTATGTGTGTCTTAAACGCTGCTGTCTTTTTCTTACAAGAGCAGCTGCCTTTGGATTTAGGACTCACCCTAAATTTAGGTGGAACTCATCTTGAGGTTCTTATTTTAATTATATCCACAAAGAGCCCCTTTCCAAATGACGTTATATTCACAGGTCCCAATGGAAATATTTCATGGGAAGCCACCCTGGAATTCACTCCCGGAGTGGAGGGTATGTTCCTGCCTGGCTGGCATTATGAAGGCATTCAGCACTTTTGGGGTTCCCTTAGGGCTTCTAGGGGACAACAAGGCTCAACGGGACAATGCCAGGTCACCAGCCTCTTCCTAACACTGAGTGTCCCACACTCAGCAACCTGTTTGCCCTCATCAGTGTCCTGTGTCTTTGGGCAGAGATGGTGAGGTGGCATGAGAGGAAGGGACCAGGGACCAGAAACAGCTTCCCATGACCCACTGTCTTCAACTAGGCTTCACCTCCTGTTGCCATCACCTCCCAGCAATGCCATCAAATTATGAATCTGTCAGTGGATTAATCCACTAATGAGATCAGAGCCCTCATGATCCAGTCATTCCTCCAAAGCCTGCGAGCAGCATTCCACACATCGAGCCCTTAGGGGAGACATTTTGGGTCCCACCCATGACACGTGCACCACGTATCTGTAGTTTTTACTATGGGTCAAGGTTAGTAGTAAGTGCTGGTTCTCTCTTGAGGAGGACACATGTGGGAAATGGATAATTCCATGGGAAAAGAGAACTCGGGCCAATGCTAGTGTATTTTATACAAATACAAAGTTTTCTCCATGATGAGAGCTCAGAGCTTTCATAGGCCGTGTCTTGTGCTTTGGGGGGTTCTCAGAAAGCCATTTGTCATCAGGTCTTTCTATCAGGCCCACTGTCACCACCACAAATCCATTTCTTAGAGTAAAGCATTACTCTCTTTGTCTTCCATTTTTAAAATTCAAATCTCCCTGAAAGGGGTAGGAGGAATCTTCCGACTCTGCAGTCCAAGCATGCATGCATTCATTCATTCACTCATTCATTCCCTCAAACATTGTGTTGTTCTATGCTCAGGCCTTTGGCAGATGTTATTTTCTCTAATGCTTAGTGCTAAATGGACCGTCACCATCAGCAGGGAACAGTGAGGAGGGCAGAGGTGTGAGGTTGCTCAGGGCTGCAGGGCCAGGAGTGGCAGAGCTGAGATTGGTCCCCCGTGTGTCCAGCACTAGAGCTGTCACAGTGCCACTCTGCTGCCTTTCCAACACAGTCCTGGTGAGATGCGGCTCCACAGTGGGAGACGGAAGGAGGCTGTGGCCCTCTGAGAGATGCAAGAAAGTCATTGATGGATCTCCTGCCCTCATCCCTTTCTGCCTGTCCCCAGCCTGCACCATTTGTCACTGTTGGTGTTGGTTTAAAGGGCTGTGAGTTGTTGCACATGGATGATTTATACCATGACTGGCTCACCAGGACATCCAGATCAGGATCAATTACCCTACCAATGGAACTTCGCTTCCTGGAAAAGAGAAAAATGAAGCTTTGCCATTAATTTTAGTAAATGTACTATTCTTGGCAACTTCAGGGGCCATTATGGAGAAAAGAATATTCTGGCTCTAAATCATTCAAGTCCGTTTGTCACTAGAGTGATGAGACAGCTCATCTAGGAACATATATCCTATTGTTTCGCAGTAGTTATGGAGCCTGGAGGAAACCACCTCGGGCCCAGGCCAGACACCCAAGAGGGGCATCTAGGGGACCTGAGAGTGCTCATGGTGAGAGGAAGTCCTTCCTTCTGCCTGCCTTCAGCCAGGGGTACCTGCCTTCAGCCGGGGGTGCCTGCCTCTTCATCCCTGTGGCTGGACTCTCTAGTGTCAGCTTTCCCTGGAGCCAGGCACCCAGGTCACGGTTCACACTTTTACTGCCACTTGGACCGTGCTTCTGCTCATTTTCAGGGCATCTGGCTAGAAACTGCAGTGGTCAGACTCTGTCTTGCTTGCTCAACGTGATGGCGAGGCCTGTTGATTCTACCCTCTTTAGGTCTTTTTCAAATTTGTTCCTTCATTCCATCCTTGCTTCTTGTCTTTATCTAAGAGCATCCTCTGTGTTCCGGGTTTCTGTAGTTACTGCTCCTTGTCTCTACTTCTCCTTCACTCTTTCTCCTCTTGGGAGATCTTTCTAGAAGGAATATATCTTACTGTGTTTCTCCTCTGCTGGGAGATCTCTTCTGGCTTTCCTTGCCTTCAGAACCAGGCCCAGATTCTTTCCTGTGGTCTCCGGGCTTCTGAATTATAGCCTCTGTGAATTTCCTGCTGGATGTCTGCCTCTCGTCACTGCATATTCCGCTGGTGCCTGAGAGTGATGTCGAGGGCCCTGTGTTGCATTGTTCCTTTGACTTGCTACCTTTGTTCTCCTGGATCTGCCTCCTGCCTACTCCACCTTCAAAATTCAGATCAGGTATCAGATCGAGCATCTCCTTTGTGCTCCCACATCGCCCTGTGCTCACCTCATCGATGTGTGACCCTGGATGTTAGAATTCACCCGTGTTCTTGTCTTGCTAGTTAGAGTGCCCTGAGAAAGAGTGAGTTTTATTCGCCTCTAGGTCCTGTAGCTTCCAGTTGAAGATCAAGCATTGGGTGTCGATGCTCAGCAATTTTCTGTTGGATAGTTTCCTCAGCATTTTGACATTTTATCTCTGAAGAGAACAGTTCAAAAAGTATATCTTAAAAATGGGAACTTTCAGAACCACAAGCCTTGGCATCCTGTATGTGCACAGCCCTGTCCTGATGTTATGGCAGATGCAGAGGTGAAAGGACCAGGGATTGTGGCCTTGAATTGCTGAAGATCTAGAGGAGCAGATGCACCTGCCCCTGAGTACCTCTGATACAAGAAGGGATTTGTGGGCAAAGAGCAAATAGTGAAGTCTGATTAGGAGACCTGAGGTAACTTGCGTGAAGAATGTGTTATTTGTTTCCTTTCTTTTAAAAATAATACACTGTAAAAAATTAACTTTGATGATAATCAAATCAAATAGATTTGTCAGAATTCCTCTGCTTATAGGACACAACAGCAAGTCTATTTTTATTACAGCTCTATATGAAATACATTTCTTAACCTTTATAATAATTTAAACATATTTTGATCATCCTGTGAGGGGAGAGAGTTTTCTTTCTGTTTTCTTAAATTAATAGTGTTATATGGGGAGGCAATCAAAGATTACACAGCCAAATACTGTAAAAAGTGAAGCATTATAGAGCTGTTGTGGGCATCCCAGCTAATGAGGCAGCTTTGAGGGATCAGTTGTCCAGTTGTGTTCATCATTGTTTCCTGATGGGGTTTCACTGTGTCCCCAAAGCTTGTGAGTTGGAAACTTTATTCCCAGTGTAACAGTGTGGGGAGGTGGAGCCCATAAGAGGTTATCAGGGCCAGCATGGATTCACGGGCTTTTCATGGGAGTGGATTAGTTATTGCAAAAGTAGGTTATTCAGCCCTTCTTGCTGTCTTGCTGTATTGCCTTCCTGCCTCCTACTAGGGGACAGTGCTGGACAGAAACCCTCTCCAAACACTGAACTCAATGCTTGGGGACTTAGCAGCCTCCAGAACCGTGAGCCAAATACGTTTCTGTTCATTATAATCTACCCAGTCCCAGGTATTCTGTTACAGCAGCAGGAAACTAATAAGACACTGTCTCATACTTGTATTCAGCAATTGTGTAGTGAGTTCCTGCTGTGTGCTGGGCATGGCTGAACCAGGCAATCACCATGTCTTTAGAAAGTCAGAGATAAACTGGATGTAAACACAGACTCTTCACTCTGTCCTTTTTTTCTTCCTCTTCCTTTATTCTCATTGCAGATTCCCCCACCTCATGGCAGTTACATATGACCTTTCTCTTTCCTGCCCTAGCTTACTTGTTCTCTTTCTCCTCCTTCCATCCCTCATGGAATTGTTTTGATTTGTGCCAGTAGAAGGTACGCACTAGTCTCCTGGGGCTGCCATAACAAATTACCAAAAACTGGATGACTAAAAACAAGATCTATTGTGTCCCAGTTTGGGAGGCTAGAAGTCTGATTCAAGGTATCTCAGGGCTACCTCCCCCTGAAGACTCTAGGGAAGAATCATTCCTTTCTCTCCAACTCCTGGTGGGGCCAGGTGTTCCTTGGCTGGTGGCTGGATCACTCCAATCTCTGCTTCTATATTCAGGTGGTGTTTGTATTTTCTCTGTCTGCGCCTGTTTTTTTCTCTTCTGTTTCAGTCCCTGAGTGTCCTCTCCTTTCTTACAAGGACTCCAGCCGTTGGATTTAGGGCCCAGCCTAATTCAGTGTGACCTTATCTCATCTAATCACTTCTGCAAAGACTCTGTTTCCAAAAAGATCACATTCTGAGGTTCTATATGAATACGGATTTTGAAGGACACTGTTCAACCCACTATAGGGTGGTAGAAAGAATAACCGACTTGGAGTCCAAGACTTCAGAGAACAAAGTTAACGTTGTGGAATCTCTGTTCTTCTACCCGTAGAAGAGTAACAAGCTGTCTCACTAGATGGCTGTGAGGATTAAATGAGATAAGATATATGAAAGTGCCAAATACTGGCACTCACTACATGTTACTGTTTTGTTTCTCCTTCCTTTTTATTTTTCTTGGATCTCTGACATTCTAGTCAGACTTTATTATGAGTCTACCAATTCCATGTCATGCCCTGTACAATGTCTGTGATGGTTGATGCTGATGATAACAAGAGCTAGTATTAGTTTACCACTTACTGCCTACCGGACTATGGGCTAAGTATTGTACAGGAGTTCTCACCCTTTGAAGTAATTATTCCGACTTTACCCATATGATAAGAGCCACAGATGAAGTATTTTCTCCAAAGTCACATTCCCAGTGAGCAGCAGAAGCAGAATTTGAACCTAGGTCTAGCCTACTCAAAGTATTCACTCATTTGAGTACATTTAAACTATCACAGAAATTAATATTACTTTGGGTGCTTTCATCAGAGTTTCTCAATCTTGGCATTATTCACACCGTAGGACAGATAATTCCCTGTGATGGGGGCCATCCTGTGGATGGTAAAATATTTAGCAGTATCCTTAGCCTCTGCTTACTAGATGCAAATAGTACCCCTACCCCATTATCACAATCAAACATATCTCCAGATGTTCCCAAATGTCCCCGGGGGCAGAATCACCCCCCTAAGTCCTGTGGCATTCTCCATTTTACAGATGATTAAACTGAGGTTCTTGGAGGTAAAGTGATGCACCCCAGGCCACTGACAAGGGGAGATTTGACTCCCTACGCACAGAAAACAGTAGTGTTTCCAGCAAAACCCACTCCTAACCTTTTCAAGACCCAGAGGCGACTTCACAGCAGAATCTAATTCTGAGTGGGATTGAAAGCTTCGCTGCAGACTGTGTACTTTTAATAATGTTTAAATAAAACATGGAAGCATGGGTGTGATCTCCACACTGAGTCTGGCTTGTCAGCTGCCTGGGCAAGGTCATAAATAGTTAATACACAACCACTTACAGCTCTACTTCTGTTAAATCCAGCATCAATTATATATGGCCCATGAATTATTTATTTGGTATTACTTTGGGGTATATTTTCCACTTTCAGAGGGGAAGAAATGAAAAGGATGTGAGGTCTAAAGCAAATCAGAGAAGGCTCTGAGGATCTTGTCCCTCCTCCGCCCTGATCTATTTCCCTTTAAGGAGAAAGCCGTTCACTGATAATATTGAAGGGTGACTTTGGATCTGAGAGTATCTATCAGACCACCAGGAAAAAAGCTGGGCGCAGAGATGTGCTGGTACATGCTCAACAGCTAGCTCTCCAGGGCAGGTAAACTCCTGATTTATAGTGTTTGCCCATTTCTGTGGTGTAAATTCTCCCACCCAGGCTGATTTCAGGCTGATATGTCACTGAATACAGAGTTGGGAAGCCAGGTGCAGAAGCACACCATTGTGTATCATTTCCACCATATAGATAAAACAGATGAAAACAATTCCAATAACTTACCAGTAAAATGTTAGTAAGATAATTAGGAAGCATGTGAATATGTATTACCTTTGTTTGAAATTGATTTATCAGTTTATATAATTTAATTTTTCCTAACTATGTTTGACAACAAGCTCGCAAAATTCTTAAAAATGTATTACTCTTTCCAGTCCATCTGAGCCACTTCTAGCTACCTAGTGACTCGGAGACTCCTTAGAGTGGGGCCCCCCATTCCTTAGGTAGAAGGCTGTAGGTGGAGTGGAAAGGAAGTTTGGAGACAGAAGATTCTTCTATCCGATCTCACTCAAAGGTTGTCTTGAGGCAAAATTACTTTCCCATCAGAACTTGGTCCTGTGGAGCAAGTTCTTTAATCTTGTATGTACAATGGGCACCATCAAATCAACTCAGAGAGACTAAAGCAAGTAAATCATGCCATGCTTATTACTCTATCTGTCCCATTATTGTTCCTAAAGACACATTGGCTCCTCTATCTTTTATCTACTTTTTCTTGTTTTCTGAGAATATGGTCACATGTAGTAAGACTCTGGGAAAGCCCAAAAGCCAGATTCTTTATGGATTAGTGTCTTTATTTTGGTTTTTATTCCCAAAGACCCATGTTTTCAACCTCTAGATTGGAACAGGGTCCCCTCCCATGAGCATTCACCCAACCCAGAGTTAAGGGGTTCATTTTGAAAAGCTCTGAGTATTTCCTTCTGCAAATGGTTTTGAACTTGAGCACATAAAGATGAATTATTTTGGCTGGGAAGTGAAGTATTTAAAAAGTCATTCCATATGGCGGGCATTTGGGGCCACAAGCTGGGTGTAAATAACACATTTTATTGCTCTCTTGACAGGGAGATAGCTCTCCTAATTACTGTCCCGTTATCTCAGCACGATCCAAAATGGCCCAGCACGTTTATAAACTCCATGTTCACAGACTATGTTAGCTCTTCACCCTTAATGGCCTTCCACATGCTTGGACTGCAGGCAGAGCACCCCGTGGGTACCTAATATCACTCCCCTCCTTCTCACCATCATTTCTGGATTGCCTGCCCTGGCCACCACAAACCTGGGACAAGTTTCTGTCCCAAAGAAACTTGCTCCTAAGAGGGACTCAGGACCTGGTGCCACCAGCCCCAAGCATGTTTGTGAAAATGAATTCTTCTACTCTATGTTTATCCTAAACACTGAACATGCTCATCTCAATTCAGAAAGTGCTGTCGTCTAATGAAATGAGTTTCTTTGCATCTGCCTCCGAGATGAGCTATCCTGATAATAAAAATCAATTACCAAAAGCATACCTAGGAATAATTGGGTCTATTACTCCTTGACTCGTGGCTTTGTTTCTGCATTGGAAACAGGTTCTCCAGCAAGTAATCAGAATTTAAAGTTGCTAATACCAATTACAAATAATGTGCTGCATCTCAAGTTGGCAAACAGAGGAGCAGATACTAATCTTGTCCCTTGAGACTTCATCAATTGAACTGTTGTCAGTTCAGACTTGCTGGAAATTAGAGTAACTTAACTCTACAGTGTTAATTACTTAAAAAAGAAACAGGGGGTATTGATTGAATACTGCAGGTGTACATTAAATTATTCAAATAAATCCAATTCAAATTGTTTAGATGAGTTATGCTTCCCTTAATTGCATGTTGAGGAGGCCTATGAAATTTAGTCTTCACAATAGAAAGACCAGCATTGATATCATTTAACATCTTTAGGAGATACTGGTTCCAAGGAAAGGCAAGGGCTCCAAAGTTAGACTCTTGATATCTTAAATTAATTTCCAAATGATAATTCAGTTTGAAGGGTAATTATTTTCTTTTCTTTTCTTTTTTTTTTTTTTTGGTACCGGGAATCGAACTCAGGGCCTCATGCTTGCGAGGCAAACACTCTAACCACTGAGCTAAATCCCCAGCCCCTGAAGGGTAATTATTTTCTTTCTGCTGGTATTTCTTTTGCTGAGTTTTAAAAGCAAGAAGAGGGGATCTAAGAATTTAA
>PVJO010016330.1:0-42310 GCA_004026905.1 Hystrix cristata
TCCATTGTGTAGAAAAACCACATCTTCTTTAGCCACTCATTAGTTGTTGGGCATTTAGGTTGTTTCCAAGACTTAGCTATTACAAATTGTGCTGCTATGAACATGGTTGTGCATATATCACTGTGATATGATGATTTTAATTCTTCTGGGAAGATACCCAGCAGAGGAATAGCTGGGTCAAATGGAACCTCTAGTTGTATTGTTTAACTTTTAAAAATACTTAACCCATTCCGAGGTTTTTCATCGGAGTTCAGAATGTTCAAGGGGTCTGGTTTTAGGAGTTTCAAGTGAATGAAAGCCTGATGTCCCTATTCTACATCTCCAGTTCTCCCAATCTCAGGGCACTGCCCTTAGTATAGAAAACTTGTGGACATCAAAGGATTTACTTTTTTACCTTTACACTTAAGACGTGGGCCTGATTCTGAGCTGTGTGTTTCCAAGGAAATCTTTTGGCTTTTGTTCTTCACTCTACATTGGTAATTATTCATTTTTTCATTACTCAGATATTTAATTGCCAACCTGTTTTCACTGTCTTGTTAAAATTCATTCATAGCCTCAAATAATAGCCATAACATTCATAGTCAGTATAATTAATTTCTTGCTTCTCTAGAACTCACAAAGGCATTCGATCTAAGTATGCCATCCTTTCTACCAGTTTCCCAATCAGTTCACCACTGGTAAAAATTTTCACAGTTGAAATGTTACCTCCTGGTGCAGGCTATGACTGCTTTGTCTACCATCAGTGATACAGTCCCACTGCCCATTGGTCTGGCTGTGACTCAACTCCAAAATCCTACTTTAGAGTCTTTTCTAGGATCATTCTGGGCTCATCTGACATAAATTGGGTTCTACAGAAAACTGACACTGTGATAGAAGAGTGTAGAACTGTGGTAGATCTTCACAGATAACCTAAAGTGAGGCACCAGGACCAGATGTTCTAGATGTTGGCTGGCTGCTCTAGGTAGGGAAACTCTCATTTCCTGAGTGTAATTCTTGGCCAGGGAAAAATTTAGCTCTGAGCAATCAGCCTGCAATGCTTGATACAGCTTGGAGAATGAGTGCCATACTGAGTGATATACAATATTCACTACAGTTTTATACTCAGAATCACTTCCTCATTTTTACAGGAGGAAGGATGTAGTAATTCTAAGGAACTTTTTGAAAGTGAGGGAGAATTCCTGAAATCCTCCTCAGAAGATTTTTTCCTGTGTCTTCTTGGTCATAATTACTATTTATACCATTTCTTAATCACAGGCAAGGAGCTCAAATGACCAAAATTGGCTTAGAATTCATAATTCTAAGGGGATTGGAAATGATTGTTAAGTAGGTTGCCAATTATGCTTGCCAAGGTTTTCACTGTGAGAATTATGGTAGAGCAAAGCTGGAAACGGCTTAGACGTCTAAACATGGTGTGCTGTGGTTGGCATCACGTAAGACAGTGAGAGATGATGGTGTGCATCTCTTCCCAACTCCTCATTCAGTGACTGGATGCTTGTACTGGAGCTTAAAATTGGCTGAAGTGGAAGGATTTGCACCATAGAAATAGACAAGTTTTGTAAAACAGGATCTATTTTTCCCCCAGAGAACTGATTGTTCACCATTAATCACCATACCACTGATACGTAAAGTTTTTTTTTAACTGTGAAAACTGTAGTAACAAGGAAAATTATCCAAGATATAATGCAGAAGTTTTCAGAAGGTGAATTAAAAGTTACATATGTTACTTAAAATGACATGTGCATAGTGAAAATTGGAAAGAAAGAAGCATAAATTAGAAGTTTCATTTGTTGGGCAATAGTAGGACAAATTTAATGTAGAATGCTTTAGTTTTATAAACACAATTAAGTTAAAATCAGAATGTTGAAGAACACCTTGTATACAATATGATTAAAATTTAAAACTTTTATTAACTTAAAGTAATGAGATACAATTACACAAAAATAGTAAATTCTTACCTTAATGTAAGGAGTGTAGAAAAAATATTATAGGTAGACTATCTGAACTTCTTTTCTCTGTGTTTAAAATAGAAACAAATACATAGTTGGGTTAGTTTATATTTTATAGTTTATAGGAGAGGTGAATAAAGAAGAAAATCTCAAGTCTAAAACCTGAATCTTTTTATTATTGATAGCCAGATCCTCATACTTAAATATGTTTAATTTGTACCAATAGAATATCAGAGTTAGCTAAGAGTTTACATGCTTCTAGTGTCACTTCCTGCCTGGAATGTTGATCTCCATGGCATGCTGACAAGTGACGTTCTAGCCTTTTTTTCAGGCACCTCCAGTGATGGGGGCTGTGACTGTCTATAAGGCAGTAAAATAATACTTCTAATTTTTTACTTTGAAGTCATCATAGTTTTAGAGGAAGTTGCAAAGATAGTACAATGAGATCTATGTACCTTCCCTCAGTTTCCCTCAGTGGTTATAGCTTATATAAAACCAGGAAACTCACTTTGGAACAATGTGCGTGTACTGTATCCTCTTTAGCTGGGTAGGATAGTTTCTAAGACCCCTGGTGGATTCTTGAAACTGCGGATAGTACCAAAATTTATGCATACTGTTTTTTCCTATTTATACATAGCAATTGTAACAAAGTACTGTAATAGAAGTTATGTGAATGTGGTGTCTCTTGATCAGCTGCTGAAGATGTCACTTCCTGGGTGGAACAGTGGGTTGACACTGATTTGATCACACTCAGAACAGCAATTTAAATCTTACAAATTGTTTATTTCCAGAATTTTCCATCAATTATTTTCAGAAGCAATTGACTGTAGGTAACTGACACCTCAGAAAGTGAAACTGTGTATATAAGGGCACCACAGTAGCTCTCAGACATTTATTACATGTATGGATTTGTATAACTGCTATTGTTATAGAGACCCTAAACTGCTCCACCACAACAAAGATCATCTGAATGCTACCTCTTCATAGTGACATCTCACTCCTTCTACCAACTGCTAAAAAACCCTCAAAATGTTCACATAGAACATGATTTCATTAATAAAACATTCTTTCAATGGTGTTGAGTTTTTTTCCCCATTCAGCATAATGCCCTCAAGATCCATCCATATTATGATTAGCAATAGTTTTGTTTTTTTTTAAAACTGAGTACCACTCCATGTTTTGCATATACCAGTTTGTTTAGTCATCTGGTATTTGTGCCTTTTGGCAATTATTAAAAAAAAAAGTCTTTGATGAAGTTTCTTTTCTATATATAAAGCATTTAACCTTTTGTCATTAAGTATAATCTTAGCTGTAGGTTTTGTTTTTACCATTCACTTATTCAAGTTCCCCTCTATTCCTTATTTTCTGCATTTCCTAATTATGAATTTTTTTATTAATGTTCAATGTAGTAGGATCCCCTGATTTTTCGCCTTTAACTTATAATTGAGGTGGATTGCATTGATTTTGAATATTCAGTCTTCCATTCTAGAAATAAACCCTACTTGGTTACATGTGTAATTCTTTTTATACGTTGCTGAGATATATTTGCTAACATTTTAAGAATTTCCTTGTGTGTTTTCATGAGGAATGTTGATTTACAGTTTTATTGTTGCTTGCCATTTAATTTTTTGTTTTCTAGCAGTTTCTTCCTTTTCATTTCTGATTTCTTTTTCTTGTCTTAGGGTATTCGAACATTTGTCGTGAATGGCATTTTCATTTATCTGTAATGTTTTTATTTTATTCATTCATTTATTTATTTTTGCTGGTGCTGGGGATCGAACTCAGGGACCCACACTTGCTAGGCAAGCACTGTAACCCCTGAGCTAAATCCCCTGAGGTTGGGGATTTAGCTTAGTGGTTAGAGTGTTTTTAAAGTGTCTTTCTTTTCATTATGTGTGTATATATGTCTGTATGTTTGGTTGCTCTGGGTAGTATATTTTGTATGTACAAATTATTACATTCTGCTTGTGTTTACATTTAGCCAGATAAGTGAAATGTAAGAATTTTTTATCCTTAAGTTCCTCTGTCTATGGTGTTCTTGTGTGAAGTATTTTCTGTATATATGTTGAAATCCCCAGCAGACAATGTATACTTTGCAACTCAAGCATCAAACATAATCTTGAAAATTTGAGAGACTTAAAGTTTATTGTATTTATCTATAGTTTTTCTCAGGTTTTAATTTCAGATTGAGTAACTTTCTTCTCTCTTCAAAATCATTGAGTCATCTCTCTGTCCACTGCAGTGCAGCCCATCTGTTTGCTTTTTAAATTTTAGTTATTTTGCAGTTCTAAGATTTTCATTTGGTTCTTTTTTGTTTCTTTAATTTTTGTCCCTGAACTGGAAAGCCCAGCAATACATTTTTGTACTGGTACTGAAGAAAGATACATTTTTTCCTTAAGTCTACCTTTTGAAGCTACAGAGAATAAGTATTTTAAGTGATAAATATTATTGTCTACATACCAATAGCTGTGATAGCTTAAAGCTAGTTTCTGTATGATTTACGTTTGTTATTGTAGTTTTTACCAACATCAGTTCTGCTCACTCAGCAACTGTTTACTCAGTGCCTGTTATACCTGAAACTCCTTTTTAGTTCAGTCAGATGATTTTGCTTTAGCCTCAATGGTTAAACAGGTTGTTTACTTTACAGAGAAAAAAATCACATTTGTGCCTTTCTGGTAGATTACATGCATTGGGGGAGGGAGAGGTTGTGAGGTGAATTATCTTCATATACATCATTCAATAATTTTAATTTACAGGCACCATACCACTTTTTCCCTTTAATTTTCAGATTTATTAATATTTAATTGTGGAATAGTAATGTATTTTAAAAGGACAGCAGGTTTTCTGAGATACAAATACAGTACTCTCAGCTTTTTAAGTAGCCACTGTAGGAGAGGCATAAGTATCCCCTGGGTGGTCATCTTTATTTACTCCACTGTGTTATTCTAAAATCCCACTTGCTCATCTGTGCTGTGAAAAAATTTTGAGAACCACTTTGCTAGCTCACAGGTTAAAGAATGTGGGTCTTTCTACAAATTTTATTTTATGTGTGTTAGATAATACAATTTCATTGTCCTTAAATAAAGTTCTCCAACATTAGTGAGAAGCTTGTTGAAGCAAAGATGGCTGGACTCCACCATTAGCTTCTCATTCTTGGGCTCTAGGACGGGGCCTAAGAATTTGCATTTCTACCATGTTAGCAGATGATGTTGCTGATGCTATTTTGGCGGTTTCACTTCCAGAACCATTCATCTACTAAATTTTTCTACTTACCTCCCTTTTGTTACTCAAATACTTTAATCTGATTTTAATTATAATCATTCTATTTAAACTGCTCTTTCTACATCCTTTTTAGTCTTCATGTTGCCTAATCAAATGTACACTTTTCAATTTCTCATCCTATTTAAAGTGTAGAAGGCACTCAAAATAGTTGATTTATCTTCCCCTATTTCTTCCTTCTTTTCTTTCTCTGCATGCTTTTTCTCAAATTCCCTCTCTCTCTTTCTAGTGAAATTCTAAGTGTCCTGGTCATACATTATATACCCTCTGTTCCTAAATGATCTCCTTACTTCCATCTGTAGGTTAATAGTTCTCAATTCATGTCTCCATGAATTGCCAGATGAAAATTTGTTTTGATTTATTTTGAATGATTACTTTCTTATATGCCCACTTGAATAATTTATAGACATTTCAAAGAATATATAACAGAATCAACCACTGTTATTAATAAATGGTAAGATGGAAATTTTTATCTTTTTGAAATCATGAAATTTATGAATCTTAGTAGCATCTTAGGTCCTGTGAAATAGAGTAATTCCATCCCACCACTTCCGTATCAAAAAGTGCTATTCCTCCAGTTTTCTCCATGTCATTCATTGTCTTTTTCTTTCATTTAGTTGTCAGCAGTCAGGAACTTAGACAGTCACCTTGATTTAGCAGTCTTTCTTAACACTGATTTCTACCTAAAAATTATTTCTCAGTTTCTTACCATGTCTATTGCCATCACCTTGTTCAAGCTACGATCACCTTTTCCAGAGATTGTTGCAAATGCCTTTTAATTTCTAGTTTTCTTCCACTGTGGTATCTGTATAGTACTTAGATTCATCTTTTTAAAATGCAAATGAGATCATGTCTCAATTTTGTTTAAAATATTTTAGTGATTGAAATTTAAAATCTTTAACTTGGTGTAAAAGACCTATCTAAACTGTGTTGTGCTTCCTTGTCAGTATTATTTTCACTGTATTCTCCCTCATTCTTTTTGGTTCAGACTCACTGATGTCCTGTTCCCTCACAGCACTGTGTTTTACAAACTTTGTCTGGAATGCTTGTTCCTGTGCTTCACGTCTGCCTCTCTTCTTTTGTTATTTTTTATTTTTGGTGCTGGGGATCGAACTCAGGGCCTTGTGCTTCCTAGGCAAGCACTCTACCACTAAGCTAAATCCCCACCCCCAGTGTTTATACTGGTCAGCTAAATACAGAAAGAACCAGCATACACTGGATTCAGGTACCTTTCTTTCTTTCTTTCTTTTTTTGTTGGTACTGGGGATAGAACTCAGGGCCTTGCACTTTGCACTTGCTAGGTGAGCACTCTAACCACTGAGCTAAATCCCTAGCCCCCGTCTTCGTACTTGTTTATTAGGTCGTATCTTTCATTTTTCATCTTAAGCATCATTACTTTAAAGCATCATACCTTTAAATGTGTTTAAAGTAAACATCATTACTTTAGGTTTACTGACTCTAAAATCTAAATCTAAATCTTATATTCTCTCATAGTGTTTTGTTTTTTCCTTCATGGCACTTATGATTTGTTGTGTTTATTCTCACTGTGTTGTAAACATGTTTCCTTGTTTTACCCCTTATGACAAGGCTTAGCACAGGACATAGCAGATGAAGGTATTCAGTAAATATTTTTAGATAAATGAAAGTATAATTTGAGCTTAAATACATAAATGTACATATATAGACTAATAAGTTCTTTTCATATATCAAGTTTGGGAAAATTAAGTTTGGAAAATGGATTTTTATTCTTAGTTGCCAATTATATAAATATCTAACAAAATTATTTTTTAAAAGTTTACTTTTTATAAGAATGCAATTTCTGAAGAAAGTTGTTTCAAATTAAGTAATTAATGATATTTAAATAAAATTAATTTCATCTCTAAAATAAAAATTGGATGAATCTGTTTTGTCATTTTCGTAGAAAATTAATCTTTTGTATAACCAATTTTTTTAACCATTTTAAATTTTGAGACTTTACCATTACAAAGACTATCATAATGCTTTCAAGGAACAATATTTATCATTTGGCTTTTTAAATAGTGGTATTGGCAAATCACTGTAATTTTTTAAATATTCATTAGTCTTGGGAGAACAAACTCATGTCTTTAGGCCAGTGTGGAAAAAAAATAGCATGAGAAACAGATATAGCTGATAGTCCTTTTCTTTTTCAGCATATCCATTTTTTTGTTTCTATTCTTATTATTAGCCTTTTTTCTTCTTGCAGGTCTTCTGTAGGGTCTGCCTAGAGTACATAAACCTTATAGTCCTCATTCTATGAATTCGTTCATTTGGAATCTTTGCTTACTCTTGGTGTGTGTAATGAGTGTGACAAAGCCTTTAAAATCAGACAGGATCACAGAGTTCAAAATGCTGATAATGTCTCTGTCTGTCCTTTTCCCCCTCTGTCTCCTTTACTGCACTCTTTTGTCTGTCTGACTGTCACAGGAGACATGGATTACAACTGGTTGGACCATACGTCTTGGCATAGCAGTGAGGCATCCCCAATGTCTTTGGTGAGACATGTGGAGCCTTACTGTTTAATTTCTGTTATCATTTCACTTTTCCTTTTTTATTTATACCTTTGCATGTTTTCTTTTTTTTTTTTTTATCCCACACCTTTAGGGGACAGTCAAAAGGGAAAAAGAAAAACTAGTGAGCAGGCAGTTTTGTCGGACTCTAACACCAGGTCTGAGAGACAAAAGAAAATGATGTACTTTGGTGGCCACTCTTTGGAAGAGGATTTGGAATGGTCCGAGCCTCAGATTAAGGATTCTGGGGTAGATACCTGTAGTAGCACAACCCTTAATGAAGAGCATAGCCATAGTGAGAAGGTACTGAGATTGTCCAGCCTGCCTTTTAACCTGCTCATTTGGTCTTCGTTTGCTCTCTGTCACCCATTAAAACAGAACATAATAAAAGGGCAGGGCCTTTCAAGGGTCAATGTAGCATTTCTTAAGGTGCAGAAAAGAAAAACAAAACAAAAACCAACCAAACAAACCAAAAAAAGCTCTCGTTTGCTTTGCTGTTTTTATTTGACAGCATATATTTGACAGCATATCAAAAATAAGTAACTGAAAATAAAACTTAGGAACAAAGGAATATTTTGTCTATGGTTGCATGAGAACTTTGTAATGTTACTATAAATCACAAATGAGAAACAATATTTTGGATTGGCTTATTTGATTGCTTCCATATATTTTCCTTGGGATGAAAATTAAATTATTAATAGTTTGAATCCCAGGTGAAAGGGAGAAAATTGGGTCTGTTTGTACAGAAAAAGTTGTTTTTCTTTTTTCCCTTTCACTGTCATTTTGCTCGTTTGTTTTGTTGTCATAGCATTTTAATGTAGTATTAATTAGTGTTAGAGCCATTGTCATCTGCTGTGATATTTATTATTTTTGCTTTTAGTAAAGTGAGGCTTTTAAGATCTCTTGACCATATAGATGTGATTGACTGGAACTTGTCTTTTTGCCTGCTAAATTTTGCATGAAGATATGCATGCTGTTTTTAGATAACTGAAGCTACTATGATTACACAAATCATTTACTTTGTTGTTTAGTGTGTCATTTGTGATGGAATGGTGTCATTCTTTATAAAGGCCTTGGTTCTACTTTGAGGAAAAAAAAGGTACTAAGATATTCAAGGTCATTTAACAGTGGATAGTATCATCTAGTAAAGGTGATTTGCTAAGTAAATAAAAAATCTGAAGGATCAACTTCTGTGAAGTGAGAAATAAGAGCTGTCCTTAGTTGTGAATGAACTTGTTATCATACAGGTTCCATTGGAAAGTTTTGGGGGCTTGTGTATTTTTTTTAGAATTTTAATCTAGAAACCTATTCAGGAAAGCCTCCATCATGGGTTTAGATTTTATGTTTTAATGTGATTTGACTTTTTAATTTTTACTGTAATAGCTTTCCAAAATCTTCCAAAAGTGTTTGAAGAAGAAATTCTCATTTTTAAGTGAGTTCAATGGCATAGAATTTCAATGTATTTTCTGCCTTTGAATTTTTATTTATTTATTTATTTTTTTGTTTTGTTTTGTTTTTTTTGGTGGTGCTGGGGATCGAACTCAGGCCCTTGTGCTTACAAGGCAAGCACTCTAATCACTGAGCTAAATCCCCAGCTAGCCTTTGAATTTTTAAATTAACTTTAATCATGTGTAGTTTTCCTACATTTTCACAATTTTTCAGATTTTTTTGATTTACATAACTTCAGTGTTGTATCAGAGAAACTGAAGAATTTGATATAATTTTATTTGGAAAAAATATGGAGCTTATAAAATTGAGGTTCTAAGAGTAATTAAGCTTCTTTGGTCAGTGTTTTGGATATAAGCTGGTCTGTGTAATCATAATACTTTAGAATTCTGAAGTTTAGAGAGATTGTACAGTCAGAAGTCATTTGTCATAAAAATATTAATTTTTCTTGTTTGTTGTTGCAATATGTTAGCATCCTGTGACCTGGCAGCCATCTAAAGATGGAGATCGTTTAATTGGTCGTATTTTATTAAATAAGCGTCTAAAAGATGGAAGTGTACCTCGAGATTCTGGAGCAATGCTTGGCTTAAAGGTATGTAATAAAATGTATGAGATTTTGGTTCTTTACTCCTTTGCAAATTTATCAGTAAAACATAGGATATAAAACTCTACCTATACCAATTTAAGCATTTTTTCCCATATTTGCAAATTCTCAAATAATGACACTCATCATCCAAAATTTTTTATTTTCCAAGTATTATGTAAGAAATTGCCACTATTACACAATAGTATTTATGTGTATAATTTTGGAAGACAATGATAATAACCTGATTAGAAAAAATTTGAATCCTAATAAAATGATCAAAGTTATTTTACCTCTACAGTTTTCCCTCCAAGTCCATACTATGTTTTATTATGTTAAAATGACAGTTTTACTTAATTACTTAGTATACAAGTTTGGGAAATGTAATATGTGCATTACATAAGAATATAATCTTTATATTAATGTAGTAAAATTGTGTGTGTGTGTGTGTGTATGTGTGTAATGAGAGAATACTGTTCTAAGCCTAGAAACTCCAAAATACTTCTGTTAGGAGATTAAATCTGAGTATTAATTCATATTTTGTTATAAAATATCTCAAAATTATTTGACAAATACAGCAAATGGACCCCTGTTTGATTTTCTGCATCTATGGTCAATAAAAGCTGCAATGAGAAAAAAGTAAATGTTTAAAGTTAAGCCATTGCTACAGGAATTGTACTGTACAATATGGTAAATAACAGATACTAGAAAAAATTGAGTGTAGGTGGGATTGGGCAACTAACATTTACTGGGTGGCTACCATGTGACTGGGACTCATCTGAACATCTGTCATCTTATTCAATATTCACAACACATTAAAAAAAAATAGGCTTACAGAGGCATTGTAATTCCTCCATGGTTATGTTAAGATGGTGGTAATGGTGGGATTGAAATGCAGGTCTGCCAAGTAGAGAAGTAAGGATGTCTGGCTTGAATTTGGTTATAGCGGTTACCAGCTACACCACACTGGACAAATGAACCTCTCTTTGCTTCGAATTCCTCATCTGTACAGTGTGGATGATGTTTATTGAAGTTAAAATAAGATTAACTAAACCAGTACACAACCATTTAGTATACTATATGACATACTATAAGATTTCAATGATAACAACTGCAAACAGTACAATTGTTATTGTTAAAGTTTGTCAAACCACAAATGGTCTTAAAAATATTTGTGAAAGGATGTAGGCCATGTAAAACCTCTACATTTAGTTTTCAGAATCAAACGTAAGACTGGTGAGTATTAACTGAAGTGCAACTGGGTATGGTTCACTATAATTACGGAATAAATACATGGAATAAGAGAAATCAATGATTTTTAAATTCAGATGTAGTTCACTCAACTTAGAAGAGGAAGAAAGCCAATTTATTGTAGCTGATGAATTCACTTGTATTGTTTGATTCATTTGCTGTGATGTTGAATATAGCTTGAGTGGTAGTTGATCAGAAGCAAGGTGTTAATTTTGCAAGAGGCCAGTATCTTACAGATATATGCACATGATTCCACAGCATTATTCCTAATATTTTTCTCTTTCTAAAATATACATTTTAATAAACTAAAAGTAGACAAATCAGGCTTCAAATTGTCTAAAGTTTACATTACTTCTGATAACATTAAGTAGACTGTAATTTTCTCAAGAATCATCAACATTATGGACATTACCATATATCTCAAAGATTACGGAGTAATGAAAATTTAATAGTACATCATAATCATTGTAAAAGTGACAAATATTTGTAATATTTAAAATTTATAACTGGAAGTATTTATATAAGGATATAGTACTCTAATATGTTTTGGAAAATGAGAACAGTAAGAATTTTATAAAGCACAAAAGTTGCAATTAGATAACTTGTTTATAAAGTATACAACATTTTTAGCAAAAGGAATTTAAATCACACCATGCGTGGAATATGAAGAGAT
This sequence comes from Hystrix cristata, assembly GCA_004026905.1. Lineage (NCBI taxonomy): Eukaryota > Metazoa > Chordata > Mammalia > Rodentia > Hystricidae > Hystrix > Hystrix cristata. The sequence goes on from PVJO010016330.1 coordinate 11,707, forward strand.
AGCTCTGAGTACTTGTATTTATTTCCTAATAGCAACATTACTTTATTTAAGACATGATTTTCAGTACATTAAATGACAGTTTTAGAAGCTGCAAATTGTTCTAGATTTTTTTATTTGAATCGTCAACTATGTTCATTTTAACAGTGCTTTTCCTCTTTTAAACAGGTCGTAGGAGGAAAGATGACTGAATCAGGTCGGCTCTGTGCATTTATTACCAAAGTAAAAAAAGGAAGTTTAGCTGATACTGTAGGACATCTTAGACCAGGTAGGTTTCTACCATCAATTATTTACATTTAAAATATTAAATGGGAATAGTTAAGAAAAATTTCATTTTGAAGTGATTTGACCAGTAATAAACAGCTCATTTTACTTAGATGTAAATCTTTATTCATTAATGGAAAGTTGTAACTGTAATGTCTTAAGTCATATTGGAGACAATAGTTTTTATATTTACCAGTCTTATTTTTCTATTGATAGATAGTGTAATCTGTGTCTGGTAGTAACTTACTTTGTTTCCCAGAAGGCTTCTCCGTCTTTTGAAAAAATTCCAACATATTTTAGAAAACAAACCTCATGGATATACATATTTCCTAAAATATGTCACTCCATATCACTTAGACAATTGTTACTGTTGGAGAAATCCCTGAAGAGGGTTCAATAAAGTGCTGTTCATTAAACTTTTTACAAAATAATGTTTAGACAATGAAAACTTAAAGAAAACCAAGTATCAGTTGCATATACATTGAGAAACCTAGAGCACAGAATCATAAAGTCCTCAAAGATAACTGATCTTGATAGTTGTGTACAGTTAGAATTTCTATTAGGAAATCAACTTAAGATAACTTTTTGTGTAATTTTTTTCCTTCGGACCATTGTCTTTTTGAATAAAATATGTGCTATTCTGGTCATCAAATTTTGTACTACTGGTTGTTTTCAAAATGTTTCGGATTTCATAATGGTGATTTTTATTCTCTGATGTTCATTGATTGTTTTTATTTTGAGGGTATTTTATGGGATTAGTTTTCATTTCTTAATTTTGAGATTGCTCCTGCCGACACTACAGGTGATGAAGTGTTGGAATGGAATGGGAGGCTGTTGCAAGGAGCCACCTTTGAGGAAGTGTACAACATCATTCTTGAATCCAAACCCGAACCACAAGTGGAGCTTGTTGTTTCGAGACCTATTGGGTAGGTCGGATCAGGACTTTATATATAGATAAAGTTGACTATATACTGGTAAGCAGTCTGAATTGTGGAACCAACAAATATCTGATGGCTTTATTTACCAGAAATATCTCACCAAAATTTATGACTTACAGACGATGCAGCTCATTACAAAAGAAGTGTTTAGATTTTTTTATTTTTATTGTCTTACCAGTTTTATTGTCTTACAGTGTTATTGACTGTAGCAGATGCCTGCCATCACTAGTAAGGGAAGGGGGAGGTGATAGTAACAATTGCTTTTATGATGAGTATCACAAAATACGGTCTTTTACACTGTAAAAATTACCATCAGCTATAGTGTACAATTTTTATATATTTTTTCAAATGGAGATTTCAATCTAGGAAATAAAGAAAAGGGCATCTAATTGCCAGATATAGGAAAGTTTTTAAGGAAAAGCATTTTCTTTAATTACAGAACTGTAATTAAAAAGACCAGAAATAGGCAAACCTTATCCAGCTGTTCCTTGACTTTTTAATGACATTGAAAGAGTGGCAATGGTTATAATCCTTTCATATAAATTATGCAAATAGTCATTAAATATCACATAGTATTTCCTCTATATAAGTTTATATTGTGCATCAGTGTAAAAGTTACATCAAAATAAAAGCAATAGCAAAATATGTAAACTGACAGTGAATTATTAAATGAATGTTTGGGCAGGAGCTTTTGAAGGTGACAGCTACAGAAATTCTTTGATGTATAATAATGCTGAGTTTTATTTCATTTAGGAAATGACTGGGTTGTATTATTTTGATATTCTTATGCTGGAGAAAATGATTTAGATTGGTAGATTAGCTTTATTGAAATATTCCTTTTAAAGTAATTATTTAGCACAATACATTGTATCTATTTTTCATTTTGTGTTTTCATTGTTTTACAACATGGTAAATTATCGTATATCAGTTTATTATATTGATCAGATCTGTTTTTTGATACTGAAGTATCTCAAATCATATTTTTCTTTAATATTTTAAGCAATTTATAGTTTCTTATATTATTTTGTGAATGAGTCTATTACTATCTTTCCTCCATCAAAAAAAGTGTTTTTGGGGTTTGGGGATTTAGCTCAAGTGGTAAGAGCGCTATCCTAGCAAGCGCAGGGCCATGAGTTCCATCCCCAGCACCCCCCCGAAAAAAAGCATTCTTATTTTTGATGTAAATATAGTTACAAGGTAGCCATGAAAGTCTCAGTAAAGAACATGTTTGGCTTTTTCTTTATAGGGTTATTTTAATTACAGTGTGAATATTTAAATTTTTGTTTTGATGATATTCTATGTGAGTTTTAATATTATTGATTTAGAACAGAAGATAAAGAGTAAAAGAGAACAAAATATGTCTGTGAAACTTACCTTGTTGAATACAAAAATTTTTTTAGGATACATAATTGTGTAACGAGGCACACAGAAAATAAAGCATATGTTTTTGTATCAGCAACAAATGCATAGACGTTTTAATTTCTTTTAAATAGTTGGTTTTAGTCCAAAACTCTTATTAGTAAAAAGCACTTGTTTGTTTCTTATTTATACAATTCTTCTACCATACAATTTTGTTTTTCATTTTACACTGTCGAGTTACTGTATAGGTTGGTAATGATCAAAGCAACAGTTGCAATGTTGAAACAGTTTCTTTTTTTTCCCCTGTCATTTCAGAGATATACCTAGAATACCTGATAGCACACATGCACAACTGGAGTCCAGTAAGTTTCATTTACTCTAGGAGGATATGTTATTAATAATGTCATTTATCAAAGATCAAATGGAGCATCTTATTAATATGAAATAAAAGATATAATAAAGTTATTATTAAGTACACAATAAAGATGGATAATTTAGTACCATTGCATGTCACCACGAGAAAATATATAAAATTTTATAATTAAGATTTTTTAAAATGATGTTATCTTTACTTTGGATTTTTAGATGGCTTTGTTAAGGTATAGTCCAGTAAGTCACACACAGTTAAAGTATGTAGGTAGGTAAATGTTGACATAAATATTTCTGAAGCCATCATCACGCCCAGAGTTTTAGCCTCAAAGCTTTCCTTGAGTTTTAAAATGTACTTCTTTGTATCCTCACTTTAAGTAGGAGGAAATGCTTGGAACAAGCTAGTGAATGATTACGCTTGTTCATCTTTATATTTTTGTAAGTAGAATAATAGTTCTAGTTTAACATCAAAGCAGTAATGGAACAATAGATATATTTAAATGTCAAATGCATGATACTTTTTATTACTTAATTTTGAATGCTATTTCAAATGTTAAATGATTTTTTTCCTCAAAGAACTGTTTTTGATTGAGAGTAGAGTAAGGGATATTGGGAGAGAAGAGAAAGAGGGTTACAATTTGAAGTCTGTTCTTCCGGATAGACCAAGCTGAGAAAAAGAGCTGGAGCAAAATTTGAGAGAGTGGCTGTCTTGGGTGAAAGCCAGCCAGGCACAGAGCTGGTGCAGTGGCTCCAAGACTGGAAAGGTTGAGGTGTGCCTGAGAGTCCAAGAATGCCTGTGTGGCTGAGTGGGGTGTGCAGGGGCAGAAGACAGGAGGAAGGGGAGGAGGAGTGGAGGACAGGTTGCATAGGCTTTGGGAGCCTTGATCAGCACTCTGGCTTTTCCTCTGAGGGAAACGGGGAACTACAGTGGGCAGCTCTGAGGAGATGTTCACGTTTTGAAATCCGGCTACTACACTGAAAGTAGATTAAATGGAGTCGGGTATAAGTAGAAAGACCAATGACAGGACTACTTTAATAATCTAGTGGTGAGACAGTGGTGATTTAGACCTTGGCAATAGCAGTGAAGGTGTTGAGAAGGGGTCCAGTTCTCTGCACACCTCAGTAATTAAAATGTGTTACTGAAAATAGATGTTTTCTAGGCTGGAGTTGTAGCCCAGTGGCAGATTGCTTGCTCTGTATGTGTGAGCCATTGGATTCAATCCCCAGCATTGCCTCTGCCAAATAGGTTTTGTTCTTTCGTATTTGCATTTGTAAGTGTGAATGTCTTTAAAGTCTCTACCTGATAGGTGAAGTTCACTCTGTGGTGAAGAACCATGGGATGCCATGGTTCTGTACTTTAAAACACAGTCATATAACCTATTTGATTTTAGCACCTTTGGTTAAATCCTAAATCATTTTATCCAAAATTATGTGCATGACCAGATAAAACCGTAACATGATAATTGTTGTTGTTATCGTGCAGTGTCACTATTATCATCACCCTCACATCTCCCATTTAATTTAGTATTTGCCTCTGTGCTTGATGTTGCACTTACATTATCACAATTTTTGTAAGAATCCTATGGAGCTGGGGAAAATTTCACTCACTCGTATTAATATATCATTCTGCCATTGTATAAGCATTGTGGAGCCCTGTATCTTATTTAGCTATTTGACAATCTGTGAGCTACAATTCTAAAGTTGCTCCCGAAGAGACACAGGTCCTTTCCCAAATTAGATGCCATGTTTATTCTTTAATCTCCAAATCCCTGTTCCTAGTTCCTCACTACATTTTCTCTTCTTAGTATTTTAATGCTAGCTATGTATTTCCTAAAATTATATCACTACAGGCCCTATCATTGTCCCTTCCTCCTAGGTTGTTCAAAGAATACATCCTGTTAGGCGTTTTCCTGTAACCTGCAGCAACCTTTTTTTTAGTGGTTTTTTTTTTTTTTTTTGACTTTCTGAGACAAGATCTCACTGTGTAGTTCAGGTTGGCCTTGAACTCACTATGTAGCTAACGCTGGCTTCGAACTTGTGGCAGTCGTCCTGCCTCAGCCTCCCAAGTGCAGGGATTACAGGTGTATGCCACCATGCCAAGCTTATCTGCAGCTTTATAGTGAGAGACTACCTTATTTTTTACTATTGAAAACATTATTCTTTCTACTGTAAATATTATGAAGGGTATCACCATCACTTCTGAGCCCAAGGGTTGTAGATTTCCCCCTAGTTTTATACAATACTGCATGTAGCGGTGAATTTTATGACCTGTATCTCCAGTTGGTCATGCAGAGCTACAGAATAATTTCTCACACTAGTCTCTACTCTGACATTTCTTTCCATCTGTATTTCTAGTTACCTGCTCTGCACTTTCCTTGAATGTCTCAGAAGTATTACTAGGTTACTGTTTCCAAAATAAATTCTGCACTCATTCCCTTAACATAATATTCCAGATCTCATGGAACATCAACACTTTTTTTTTTCCAGAGATGGTAGAAACATACAGGACTAGAACAGACTTGAAATCTGAATGCTTTCCATTGTCTTTTATTTCTTATACCCAATCAGTTTCTGATTTTTGCGTATTTGTAGTGCTGGGGATCCAACCCAGGGCCTTGTGCGTTAGGCAAGCACTCTACCACTTGGCTACATCCATCCCCAGCCCTAGGGTCTTCATTTTCTAATTTCATGGTACCCTCGGTTTCCTTCTTTTCACAACCTTTACTATCTGATTAAGTTCTGTTCCCTGTTAACTGTTTTCCATGTTTCTTCATTCCAGTGCACAGTTTAACGAGGTGATAAAGCCATTGTTCTTAAAACACAAGGTGCTTTTTTTATTTGTTAAAGCTTAGTGCGGATGCTTTATTAGTGCTGAAGTACACTGTCCAGAATTCTGACCGCACGATGCCACATAGGTCCTGTTAGCTCCATTCCTTCTCGCTTTCCAGTGTGTCCCTTCCCTTTCAGAGACGCAAATTCATACTTTTTAGGTACAAGTTCTGCTCATTGTGTTATTCTGTATCTTTCTTCATAGCTGTTTACTTCCCTTCTGCAAGTCTAATTTATATTCTTCAACATATGATTTAAAAAGAAATCACTTCCTTGAAACATTCAATAGTTTTAGAAATTTTAGTACTTATGCTCTGAGCATTTAAAGTTTAGGTTTTTAAATTGCTTTATTGACTTGTATTTTGGTTAACGTACAAATACAGTATGCATTAAGCGATGGCAGGCCTCAGTTCTGAGGAAGCACCCTGACTGTTTCAGAAGGCACAGGAGACGGTTCTGTGCCAATGGCTGGTCTTAAGAGGGTGTCTGAACTTCACACTGTGCTTTAGAGAACAACAACAGAACCTTGGTAGATATCACTGTGACTATATATGGCATTTATAGACATTTAAAAGATTTATGCTAAGGATTCTTAAATAGTTATAAAGAGCTATCTTCATTGTTCTTTATGTGTAATTATAATTTCAGGTTCTAGCTCATTTGAATCTCAGAAAATGGATCGTCCTTCTATTTCTGTTACCTCACCCATGAGTCCTGGCATGCTGAGGGATGTGCCACAGTTCTTATCTGGACAACTTTCAGTATGTACCCATTAAACTCACTTCTCCCTTTGGAATGTTAAATCGTGTTTTTAAAATATGATGCTGGTTTTCTGTAATGCAAATTCTTCCTAGAATATAATTGGGCTTTTAACCATTAACTCTTTTAACACTTTTAATTAATTGAATTTCAGTTTTGATTGTTTATCATAGTTATTTCTTTATTACAGTTAGGTTTTCTGGAATTTGATGAGACTTAGATTTTGTTAGGATGCTGGGGATTTAGCTCAGTGGTTAGAGTACTTGCCTTGCAAGCACTAAGGCCATGAGTTTGATCCTCAGTACCCCCCAAAAAAAGGTTTTGTTAGGATACCTGAACCCTTTTTTGCCTTAATAATTATTCTAAAATTTAGGTCATGGCTTTTGCTCTACACTTTAAAATGATTATGATTTGTCATTGATTCTTAAGTGAATACAAATGTTGCAGTATATAAAGATAGTGTATAAAATAAAAGTGAATATTTATGTATTCCTCCCTGCTTTTCAGCCTTAAGGAAATCTGAGGTGAATTTCATAGGAATATTGAACTTTTGGGTATTGCTCTGAAATATAAAGATTCTGGAGATGCTTTTTTCCACAGACAAAACAATAGGGAGATATAGAATAGGTTCCTGAGTATAATAGGTAGTTTCCGAATAGGTGACCCTGTATTTGCATATTTTAACATAAGAGCTGAAAATTTAATTATTCATTTTATATTATGTCCATATTAGAAGAGATTTACAAATTTAAGTCCTCATTTTAATTCAGTTTTCAGTTGTCATTTCCTTATTACAGCATTTTGATATATTAATATATTTAAATTTATTCAGTTATTTTAATTGCCAGCAGTCCTGGTGATTACAAAACTTGAAATTCCCTGATCATTAAAGAACTATGTAGGTTCTCAGAATACAGACACTGAATCTTTGTAAAAAAATGTTATAGTTAAGATAATCTATTCGGGGCTGCTATTTTAAGATCGATAGAAATAGATTTCTGTTAAATTAGCTAAGAAATATCTCTTCATTTTTAGGGGGAAGGATTCATGCATGACTTTTTGAAATATTTTCATTAATTAAAAGGAGCTATAAGAAGTTTAAGCAAAATTAAGATATTGAAATCTATTAAATAAGTTGTTAGCCACATTTCCTGAACTATTTTGAATACAAATTTGATAATAACAGAAAAATTATGCAAGAAAATTGATGAGATACTATGAGATTGTAAATGTCTCACTAAAATAAATTTCTTCCCTTTATTATTTTGTTTTTCTTTGTCTTTCCTAAATAGGGTGAACTTTTTTGTTTGAGAACAATGGTATTTTCTCTATTCTCTACAATAAGAATCATCTTTTTATTTATTCTCCTACATATATTGTCACTTAGTTGCAAATTTATGTGTTTTCTACTATCTTAGGAAGCACTAATACATTTTAGCTACTTTTGATTATGGTTTTATTTAAATAAGTTATATTTAGGTACTATTCAGGGGTGTGGGGGTAGCTGATACCAGTACATACTCCTTGTGTGTGTGTGTGTGGGGGGGTTGGCTTGAGTTGATTCAGAGAATGAGATTAGATTTGCCTCATAAGTACCACTTTGTTATCTCAGATTCCGAGGTCCTCTACAAGTTGGACAAGGAGTGAAGACGAGGAGTAGAGGCAGGATTTTAGATTTCAAATTCTACTATTTTCCCTCATTGTTTAAAATTAATACAGTAGGAACTGTAAGACTACTTTATTATAGTAGGAACTGTAAGACCACTAAATATTTGGAAGCAAAATAGAATTAAATTTTTACTTCTGAATATACATATAATTATGTAAAGCGATGATGGTTTAAAATCCATGAAATTACAATTTACTATATATACCATTTTCTCATTTTTCTGTGGCTTGGAAGGCAGGTGTTCTGGTAAGGTAATGGTAAAGCTTTGACGGTGTATGTTTTGAAATTACATATGCATACACATCCATCCACATATATAAAACAATGTTTATAAATATAGTGCGTATTTATTGTAGGAAATTCAGAAAGTATGGAAAATAAAGAGTAAAAATCACTTATAATGAAATATAACTATTCACATATAGATTAATTTTTTAAAAGACAAATCTGTAAATATTCTTTTGCTAGGGCAAAATTAGTTTGTCAAGGTAACTTCTGGAATAAAATCACAATATAGATGGTAAAGTAAATATTTAGGATTGTTGATATCTATCCCCTAATTCTTCTATAGTTTTTAAAATCAAATTAACATTCCAATCACGTATTTAAGAAATATATATTATTATTGCCCTAGAGTACTACTAGTACTAGTAACTAGGAATTTAAATTAGTAAAGTAGAATCATTTTTATTTTCATGTAACTGATTACTTTCATTCTCATTTTTTGCATCTAGGAAGCATACATCCTGGATATTTTTCTCTTTGTCCATATGGCTATCTCTGGTAGCCTGGAAACAATTTTATTTGCTGCAGTGATGTAGGGGTTGAAAAAAATGTCTAGGTATAGTACCCCTTGTAAAACCTCTAGGAAGTCACAGGGCACCATTACTTTCCCGTTTTTCCATTCTATCTTTGGGGAGTTCTGTTTTTGGTGGGATTTTGTTCAGGACCATACCTCACTTGCAAAATCATGACATGGCTAATGCCTGAAAACAAAGACAATCTGTATAGTATGTGAACTGGCCTTCCTAAGATATTTATGTCAGTTCACGGAATGATATTTTCTCAAGTAGAAAATATACATACAGTGCACATTCATTTACATTTTTATGCTTAAGGCTTTTGACTTTTTAAAAAGATATGCAATTTATTTTCTCTCTCGTGCTTGAATTGTGTGGTTGCTTATTCTGGGGCATAACCGTGCCAATGCATTAATGTATTTGGTAAGAAAATCTGTCTGAGCTCAGGATTGAGGCTTATGTAACCTGAACTGTGTGCTGGCCTTCTCAGTGGCAGCACCCCCTTGAGTATGCATTTTAAAAATTTGTGTTCTAGAGTTTAGAATTTTCTACATTAGAAGATTAGTTTGTAAATTTTATTATTTTTAAGTTAATTTACAGTATTTGGCTTTTTTTGGAGAGGGTGTTAAGATAAAATACAATTTTTGATTTTTTTGAAGTAAGAAAGGTTGAGAATCCTTTTTTCTGTGGGGATTCATTACACAACTGATTTTATTGACAATTATTTTTTACTTTGTACTGTGTGGTCTCTGACTAACTTATGGTTGCAAAGTTTCCCCAATATTTTTTCTGAATTTTTTTTAGTAAATACTCATTTTATATGCCCATTTAAGGGGAATAAGTAACCCAAGAATAAGTGCTTGTCTTTTATAGCTCCTTACAATCCCTAGAGCTTTTAAACCAATTCTAGCAAAAGTTTCTTTCTTTGAACTCTACACTTTTATACTTCATTGCCATAGCTTTTTAATTCTAGAAACATTGCATGAAGGACATGACCTAAGAATAGCAGTATATAGTAGGAAGTGACATTAAAAATGTCACTATTTCAATCTATTTTGCATTAAAAATGCAAAATAGATTGAAATTTACAAGTTCAGATTCTTCATTTGTGTGATGCTTGAATGGTTTCAAATACTATCAGATCTTAGTAATTAATTGCCAGTTATGTGACTTACTAATGACTTAGTAATTAATTACCAGTTACAGTGAGAGACATACCAAGTACTTTACCATTTCTGTATGAAGAGTCTAGAGTCTGTAGAGACAGAAAGCAGGAGTGAGGAATGATTAAGTGCAAATGTTCTTTCTGGGTGAGGAAAAAGTTTTGAAATAGACGAAGGTAATGATCCCACAGTGTTGCAAATGCAGTAATTGCTACTGAATTTCTATACTTTAAAATGCTTAATTGTATATTTTGTGAATTTTACTTCAACTGAAAAAAAAAAAAACCAAACAGAAATGTGCTTTTCTAGGCATACTTAATGTATAAATGCATGGGTGAAGGTTCAAGATGTGGATTTTAGGGGTTGGGGATATAGCTCAGTGGTAGCATGTGCAAGGCCTTGGGTTTAATCCTGGCATGGTGCCCTGCTGCCTTCCCCCAAAAGGCTGATTCTCAGAATCTGTGAGTTGCTTGTTTCATTCAGGTCATCATCAAAAATGGAAAAATGCTGTCTTGAAATTGAAAACACTATTGCTTAAATCTTTTCTTTTATGATGTAATATTTATAAAATGTCTCATTACCTTAGTATGTTTGGTCTAAAACAAAACAAGTGGGAGGGCAAGAAAAATAGAATCTATTTCTAGAGTGTTATTAATCACTTTCTTCAGCATGTCTAATCTCTGAATTTCATACACCCTTTCTCCCATTTGCTGAGCAATTACCCACCCAGAGTTATTTAGTCAGACATCATTAACACACTCCATATCTGAACTTTTCTTCCATTGAACATATCTCTATATTAAAAGGAAGATGGCTTAGGTGTGAAACTTCTTTGCTTCTTGGAGAGAAAGATGACTCATAATTATGTAATAGTCTGTTTTAAAGTATGCTTTCCTTTTGGTTTTAGATTTATAGTGTATCTAAAATAGTGCCTGGCCAGTGATAGTTAAATTTGGCAGCACTCTTTGTAGTGCTTATTGTCTGTTCCTTTTTAGCAGCGGAAAGACAGTGGAAGCTTTAACTGTTCATGGCTTTGAAGAGACAGGGGAGATGTGGGAGGAATGGGAGGACTTTTGATGGGGGCGGGGAACCAGCTACTGAAACAACTCCATTCTCAAACCCAGAGCCATGCCTCTAGTTTTGTTCTTGATTTGATTGCTGACGTCCCTTAATTCTTATTATTGTGGTATTTTTTTCTAATAAACAAAGCAAAAAAAAGTTAGAAAAGAAATTTGATTTTATTCAGATAATTCGAAAATAGAGTGATTTAATCAGAACAGGGCTCTACTTCCTATCTTTTCATCATTTTGCCTTTTGATTGCTAGGAAGTAGTTCTAGACTATTTGTGTCTTTGTTTGCTTATTTGCAACTTGGAGAAAATAGAACTATTTTCACAGTTGTTGGGAATATCATGAGGTAAAAAAACTTGCAATAAACTGTCAAAGGCTTGAGGAATGGTACAAATAAAAAGAAATGAGTTATTCTCACTGATGGGCATGTTTAGCAATACATAGTGTTATCTCAAGTGGTAAAAAATAAATGTCTGGAACTGGTGTTCAGTACAAGTAGGTAGAGATTCTTAAAGAGTGAATCAGCCAATGAATTCAGGGCATCCCAGCATATTTTTATCTTAGTGTGTTTATTTTTTTAAAAAAGATTCAAAAGCCAGCATAGCTAATGTTATTTTTTGTACCTTTGTTAAACTTCTGTCATTCTGGAGAAGTCACAGATTACTTCCATAGATGGCTTTTCACTGATTATTCTATAATACCTTTTCATCTAGCTTTTTTTAATACTATTCTTTTTTAACAAATTTTTTTTTCTTTTTTCCTTTTTTTGGTACTGGGGATCGAACTCAGGGCCTTGTGCTTGCAAGGCAAGCACTCTAACCAATGAGCTAAATCCTCAGCCCTATACTATTCTTTTTTATATACAGTTGGGCCTCCATATTCATGGGTCTCAGATCCATGGATTCAGCCAAGCTTGGATCAAGGGTATTTGGAAAAAAAAAATTGTCTGTATTAAACATATATAGCCTTTGTTGTCATTATTACCTAAACTACATAGTATAACAACTGTTTATGTAATATTTAACTTGTATTAGATATTATGAGTAATCTAGAGAAGATTTAAAGCATAAAGGAGGATGTGTGTTAATTATATGTAAATATCAGATCATTTTAGGTAAGAGACTTGAACATATGTGGATTTTGGTTTTTTGGGGGGCTTCTGGAACCAGTGCCCCAGTGGACATATATTTAAGAGTAAAATCTGAAATTTCTTACTCTTGGAATACACAAACTGAGTATGTTATTTTACATTTAGTTTTAATTACTGTTATGTTGACTACACTGAAACTCTAATAAAATATAATTTAATGTTTTGTATAATTTATATATTTTAGCATTTGACAATATTAATTTATTCCTTATAATCAATTAATTTAAATATCTTCATGAAAATATTGTATTAAAGGGATAGTTCTATGTGTTCATTTTTACTTTTAGTCTTTTAGTTCCAGCGTGTTGTCCTTTTTGGTTTTGTTTTATTGCTTTTTTCTTTAATTTTGCTTACCAGAGCCAAAGCCTTAGTAGAAGAACACCGCCTTTTGTTCCTAGGGTTCAGGTAAAGGCCTTATCTGCCTGATGGGACCTACAGTTGTGTTTTATCCCTTATCTCTATGTTTTTGGAAAATGCATAGTAGGAAAACTTTTTGGTATGTTGCTCCAAACCACGTTACTGACTTTCAAATCATTTTATGAGCCAGCTTGTAAAATTCTGCATGGGGATTAGAATATTGAATAAAAATTTAAAGAGACAATTTTTATTAGTGATTATATACAATAAAATCCTAAAATGTATAGGTTTCAAAGAGGCATTTAATATAGATTTATTGTAGATTCAATTTAAATAATGTTTGCAGAAATAGCTAATTTTATCTTGCTGGTAATTTTCTTTATTACACTAAGCTTGCTGTCTCTTTAAATCATTCATTATACCACTTAACCTCTACATTTTCTTGCATTTTCCAAGCACTAACTCCTTAAGGAGATTGGCAAACATATTTGTACCTTATTTAAAATATGAATTTTATGCATGTTACATATAAGGTTCAACTTTTGAAAGCATGTTACTTTGTAAGAACAAAATCACAATCAAAATAAAATGCTAGTTTAATTCTGTTTACCTTTTATCATTCTATTTAATTTTACTCTGTTACTTGGGTACAAGTTGTTTGCCTCTTTTCATTAGCAAACCTTTATATGGTACTGTAATGTCAATATAGTGTTTCTAAAAAGTAGTATTATTCCTTCCTTGCTTTGCTGCATGTTTTTAAAAATTTTCTGGTTTTGAATAATACTTATTTTGTTTAAATTTTAAGAGTCAATATTCTAGTTAGTATTACACAGTACCAAATATTTATGTATACTGTTCAGGTCTACTATGAAAATTCAAAATGATTAAATGGTAAGGCTGAGATGATAGTCATATTAAACAATTAAAATGAATCCAAGATTTTTATTAAAGAAATTAATTGAATACAAGTTTGTCAGAACTGTACTTGTAATATATATTTGTAATATTTTGGAGGATCAATAGCTGTTTTTTAACTGTTAATTTTTAAACCATGGATAAGAAGTTTAAGATACTGATAAAATAACCTATCTAATACTTCAAATACTTGCTTGCAGTGATGCTAACTGAATATACATGAAAAACTTTAAGTCTTGTTATATAAACAGAAATTAGGGCTATTAAATACCTATCTTAAGGTAGTTTACAAAGAAGTATAATTTTGATCAAAGAATCAATAAAATTAAAATGTATTTGTTTCCTATCTAAATTATTTTATCTTTCATCTATCTGGAAAGTATAATTTAACTCTAAGGTACTGTTACAAAAGCTTGAAAGCTTTATACCTAGTGTCCGCTTGTTGGAGAAATGGATATCAGTAAGTGATATTGTTTGGTTTTCTATGGCATAAAGAATATTCTTTTTGCAACTTTTGACATATGTATCTCAAATCATTAACTTTAATGATTTTAGTTGAGCACTGTTGATTTAGTCTCATAAGAATAATAGTAATAATTATTTGTTTTTAAATGGTAAAGATTTTTGGAAGAAACTTTCTAATCTTTCAGAATTTTTTTTATAAGGTGAATAGTATTCACTGAGAAAGATGTTTTTAATTTCTGGAAAAATAAAGCTTTAAGATTTTTTATTATTGGTGAAAATAAAGAATATCATAGAAATAAATCTGTTCTCACACATTTTAGAGACGCTGTGACACAATTTGCAGTGCCTTTCATTTCATATACAGTGAGACCCCCTGTACTTCTTTCTTTGTGTTCTTCATATGGCTTTTGGCAGAAGACTATTTCATCCACTCCCCCTTCTCACTTCTTTATCCTTATCTATGTCTACATTCTAATATTGTTAGGCAAGCAAGTATTTGAACATTTTGCTCTCAGGTTGTTGATCCCTTGATCAGTGTTTCTCCAATTTTAATAGACGTGAGGATTTCTTGGAGGACTTGTTACAGTTCATATTCCAACCCAAACATGGTAGCATAAGCTTGTAATCTCAACATTCTGGGGGTATGAAGCAGAAGAACCTCACCTTTGATCCCAGCCTGGGTAACTTGGCAATACCCTGTCTGAAAAATAAAAGAATAAAAGTAGGACTGGAGATGCAGCTCTGTGTGAAGGCTCTGGGTTCAATCCCTACTGCTAAATAAATAAATAAATTTGAGTGGCATTCTTACTGTGTACGTGAGACAATACTGCAGCTAATACTGCTGCAGGAGATAATTACAGTTCAAGAAGCTTGTCTAGGGTCTGATTTTGAACTTAGCAATTCTATTGTAAAAACTTTTTATTATAAAATAGCAACATCATAACTGCATTCAATGTAAAGGCAACACAGCACAGAGACTAGTAATTTTAATTTTTATAATTTAAATATTTCTTATTCTGGTAGGGCTGATTTTTTTTTTTTTAGCAAAAAAGCAAAAAATTGACAATTCCTTTGGGCTCTCAGCCCATTCGCTGACTCTAGAGTTGCTCAGTTTCTTATTATCTAGAATATGAGTGAGGCATTCAGCAAAGCCATGGTGGAACTGGAACTGAACTGCCAGTGTTTCATACATAACCAGAAATTTGTTTTTTATCTGTAATTCTCAAATTCCAAGTTTCTGATTCCGTTTTAATTTCAAGGTAGTGGTCAGAGATGCCTTGAGTCCTGAACCCAGATGTGTATCAGAGCCATGACTATCACACAGATCCTTTTGCAGTACCATCCATCACCTAGCTATGTGGGAAGGTTTGAAGTTTGTGCACCGGGCGGGATAACTGTTAAGTCAAATGCATTCACCAGCTAGATGTGAAGTTCCAATCCTTAATTAGGGCACAGCAAAATTATTCACACTTTCTCATCTCAAATTATAAAATGAAATCTTATAAAATTATAAAATGAAATCTTACTATGGGAAAGATGTGATGCATTTGCTTCACAAAAGTGACTTTTGTGATTATAATTTTGAATATGAACTGAAGGAATCTATCAACTGAAGCTACTAGTAAATTGCCTTCACATATATCATAAAATATTTATCGAATATTCCCTATGAATAGCATATAAATAAGTTAATATCTACCCAATTCTTTTGTCACTTATTCTGAACTCATTATAGGGGAAACAAAATGAACTGAAGCAATTCAGGCATAAGGAAAGATATAGAGCAATAATAGTGTTTAAAGACCTCAATTATGATAGTGTTATTATTACGTGCATGTTAATAATCACATTAGGATAATAAAAGCTTAAGTGATCTATCAATGAAACCAAAATATCTGAATCAATTCTTTTATTCAGTGAAGTTATTAGTTTGTTCTTACATGTATATGTTGTAGTAAATGTTTGAGTTGATAAATCATTATTTTTGCTTTTCAGATAAAACTATGGTTTGACAAGGTTGGTCACCAATTAATAGTTACAATTTTGGGAGCAAAGGATCTTCCTTCCAGGGAAGATGGGAGGCCAAGGAATCCTTATGTTAAAATTTACTTTCTTCCAGATAGAAGGTATGGATGTAAAACAGAAATAAATGTTCTTGGAAATAAATGTTCTAGGAAAATGCAATGGGTGTTTTAACTCTTATAATTCATTTTCTTTATCATACTGGTTACATACTTACAAAGTTTAACATAAATTTAATATCATTCTTAAGAATGAAAAGAGTGACAGTTGATATTTGGGATTGTTTTAAAACTTATGTTAAATGTTATATATCATTTAATATTTTAAGCATGTGTGTATGACTTCTTAAATATTATATGTTTTTATTTATAAAAATCATTAACATTTCTGCCCCTTCATATAAAAATTTTAACATGACATATAGAATCAGAATGCTGGTAAGGGTGCTAATAAGTATTCACATTCGTCTTCAATTTCTACCTCCTCTTACCAAAATATTGTTTTACTCTATTCTACAAAATTAACAAGTGTATTTTTTCTTTCCTCATCCCAAGGAAACTTTACCATTGGGCTCCGGATTACCTTCTACAAGTGTTAGCTGTGTTGGATACATGCTAAATAGGTCCATTGAATTGTAATTATGTGCCTTGAGTTTTTAAGGAACTGCAGAAATTATCTAGCCCTCCTTTTGTGCAATATCGAAATCCCTCCTAAAATAGTCATTCTTTACTTGAGAACATTTTTCAATTCTTACAGAAAGTTGATGGCTTATGTTTATATTCCCCTTCAGATTTTGTTATGAATCATTCTTAAATTAGTAGGCATCTGTTAAATCCTTCTTGGAAGGAACTCTGTTGCTTGACAGGTTTCAGAATTCATTTTTTCATGGAGGAAAGATAAGTCAATGCTAAATAAGTGTTTGCCAAAAATTTTAGAAAGGAATAGAGAGAGAAAGAGATCATATTTATTGTCTTTGTTAATACAAGTTGAGTACTTTGTTGGAGGTAGAGGCGTTTTTGAATTTCATATTTTATCAGACTTCAGAATATTTACATGTACTTAACTACATATCTTGTAGATAGGACACAAGTGTAAACACAAAATTCATTTGTGTTTCTTACGGAACACACACACACACACACACATGTTTATCTCATGAAGATAATTCTGTACAATATTTTTAATGACCTGGTATGGATTTGTCCACTGTGACATGATATAAGAATGCAAAAAGTTGTAGATTTTGGACCATTTTGGATTTTAGGCGTTTGGATTTGCAGTGCTCAACTTGTGTTCGTATTGTTCCATTAGTTATCATACACAATATCACTTGTTTTCCATGAACAGAGAAAAAAATCTACATGGATTTGCAATGTCATTTTCCTACAAATGGTTCAAAATTAGAAGTGGTACATGATATGTCATCTTTTTCAAGCATCTAAGCAAAACTCATTATCAGTTAACATAATTGAAAGTAGCTTTCTCGAACATTAAATAAAATGCTTGGGAGATGTCCAATATCTCTTGATTACCAAAGTCATTTCTATTTAGACATTGAAAATTTTAAAAGATGTGTCCTTATTTCAAAGTCACCTTACTCCTTCTTTGTTCTCTCTCTTTCTGTTTCCCAGCTGTGTTAGCTTTCTGTGACTGTGACAGAATGCCTGAGACAAACACCTTAACAGGGGGGCAGTTCATTCTGGCTCACATTTCAGAGGTTTTAGTCCCTAGCCTTCTGGCCCCATTGCTTTGGCCTATGCTTAGGCAGCACATCATGCTGCAGTGGAGCAAAGCTGCTTACCCTTGGTGTCCAGGAAGCAAAGAGAGAGGGAAGAGCACAGGCCCCCAGTACCCTCTTCAGGGGCCCATCCAGCCTCCACCCCCCAGTTTTCTACCACCTCCCACAGGACCATGAGCTGGCAACCAACCTTTAACACATGAGCTTAGGAGGAATGTTTAAAGTCGAGACCAAGACACCACACTCTTAAAACTGTGCTGTGCAAAGAGAATTTGTGGCAGTTAGTATTTTTCTGATTGGAGGTCTCTGTTCACTTCTCATTTTAAAGAGCCTCTCCCAGATAGCTTAAAGTTTATTTACTAGGATTTTCTCTATTCCTGTCTAGTCATCAGTCCCCTCTGATCTTCACATAGGATAAATGTGTTGCCAGGGGATGTGTACAATTATCCATTAGGACTCAGTAGAAAATATTTGAGTTAAAATTTTTATCTCATTATTTTAAATCCTTATTTTAGTATATTTCACACTATACCTACCAGCACAGTATTCCCTATATATAATGTATTATTAAGGTAATCCATGTATATAATTTACAAATATATGTGCATATAATGAATACATAATTTAAAACATTAACTTGATAGAGATGTGCAATCAAAATAAGTATGAAATACTGAACCGGAAATTACATCTGTCTAGATGTCATGTGGTATTTCCAGCCCACATTCTAGTGGTACCCTTACTAGAAATAATTTTCAGTGTCTTTAGAGACATGACATATGTCAAAAAGCAAATAGTCTTTCTTATTTGCAAAAAAGTGCATAATATGCAAATTATAATTTTTTTATTAGCTAAAGTATATAGATAGGAAGTTACTAACATTGCAATGTACTCACCTTTTTTTTGCAGTAAGACTACAGTAGTTTAATTGAATAATATGTGAATGTTACAGGTTAATTACTATTTTGAAGGTTTCTGTAAGGGTAATATGTAAAAATTTTATAGTTAAGATTCTCCATGTTCTTTTTTAGATTTTGAGAAAGATTAAGTTTTCAATTATCTGTCATTGACAAAACTTAAGATTTTTTTGAATTACTGCTGGTCTAGAGTCATACTTATAAAGCATGATATAATCTTAACATTTTAGATATTTTAATAATTTAAAATATTGTATTTGAAAAAAATAAAATATAGTATTTGCAGTGTATGATAAGTATGTGACAAAATTTTACCTGACATGACAAATTTTAAATTAATGTATTTTAGGACAAAATTTGCAATTTCATATAATTTTCTTTTTCCTTTCTGTATCATAGTGATAAAAACAAGAGGAGAACAAAAACAGTAAAGAAAACATTGGAACCCAAATGGAACCAAACATTCATTTATTCTCCAGTCCACCGAAGAGAATTTCGGGAACGAATGTTGGAAATTACTCTTTGGGATCAAGCTAGAGTTCGAGAGGAAGAAAGTGAATTTTTAGGAGAGGTACCTGGAATTATTTTATAAAGTGTTTATGTCATTCCGAATACTTTTGTTTTAATGACTGTCAGTACAATTTTGTATCTCAAATATCTGTAAGAGCATAGTTTCTTAATTTAACATAATGAGTTTAGCTAGTACTTTAAGATAAAACTTATTAAAACCATAGAAAACAAAGGTTGTAACTATCCTGTAGTAAAGCTGGGTGGTGGTGGCGGCACATGCCTGGCATCCTGGCTGTTAGGGGTGTGAAGCCCGGAGGATCACTGGAGCCCAGAATTTCAAGGCCAGTCTCAGTAACACAGTGAGACCCCATCTTAAAGACACACTATGACAATTCTTACATGCTTGTTCTAACTATAGAAATCTCAATATTGAATTATAAAAGGTTGTTTTCTATTTCACAAATGCCCTAATCCCTAATCTCTAATCTACTTCATTTTATAGTGTTGTGTATGTTTATTAAACCAATTATATCATTAGTAAGTGGGTCAGTCATTTATTCATGGATTATTTTTTAGCTCTGTAATGTATCAGGCATTATGCTGGGAGGCTTCAGAGTCGAATATGGCATGTTACTTACTTCATGGAATTTACAACCAGCGGAGGATACAGACAGTGAATGGCAGTTGTAATAGTGGTTGATGGGGAAATTGTAATACACAATTGCTGTGCAGGGTAAGGAAGGTGGTCAGAGGAAATCCCTGAAACACAAGGAAGTTAGCCAAGTCAGGGGTATTAAAATTCCCATAGAGAGAATAACATGGCATCAAATCTGGGCAGCTGTACTGAAATTGAAAGGGAAAGTGGTGAGAAACAACTTGAGGGTTAAGGGTTAAACTGTTATCAAGTTGTATCCTTTAATATTCAGAAATATGGATTTATCATGTGTATGTCATGAACCTGGGACAAATTTTTTTTTAAGCTTTTTAAAAAAAATTCACCAAGAAAATGTATTGGTACATTGTAGATATACATGATGATCACATTTATCATAGTTGATTTGTACCTATACATAATATATCTTGGTTTATTTTTCTCCTCCTTCCGCACCCCTCTCTTCAACTCCCCTTCCCCTCCTTATGTACAATAGCCTTACTTGCATTTTTTTCTCTTTTTCTTCTCTTTTGTTTTTCCTCCCTTCCTTTCCCCCTTCTCCCTCTCCAGCTCTCTTCTCAATTGAATAGTATCTTTCTTTTTCACAGTATCTATTATACCTTTTTGTCCTTATTTACAATTATGGTTTCTCATACCAGAGAAACTATTCGATATGTACTCATGCGTGTCTGATTTATTTCACGTAGGAGTATGTTCTCAAGGTGCATCCATTTACCTATAGAGTGGGAAAAATTTTTTGCCAGCTGTTCCTCAGACAAAGGTCTAACATCTGGAATACATAAAGAACTAAAAGAAAAATCAGAGCCCCCAAATTTGAAGACCCAATCCAAAAAATGGGCATTTGCAATGCATGGACACTTCTTGATTGAGGAACTACAAATGGCAAATAAATATATGAGAAAGCGTTCAACATCACCGGTCATTCTAGAGATGCAAATTAAAAACACTGAGATTCCATCTCACTCCAGAAAGAACAGCTGTTATCAAGAAATCAACCAATAACAAATGCTGGCAGGGCTGTGGGGAAAAAGGAACCCTCCACCACTGTTGGTGGGAATGTAGACTGGTCCCGCCACTGTGGAAATCAGTGTGGAGATACCTCAGAAAACTAGGACTAGAGGTTCCATTTGACCCAGCTCTTCCCCTTCCTGATGTCTTCCCAGAAGAACTGAAAACATTATACCACAGTGATACATGCACAACCTTGTTTATAGCAGCACAGTTTGTAATAGCTAAGTCCTGGAAACAATCCAAATGCCCAGCAACTAATGAATGACTAAAGAAGATGTGGTTTTTTTAATACAGTGAAGTACTCCTCTGCCTGGACAAATTTTAAAGAAAGAGTGCTCAAGTACATTTATCCTTGAGCAAAAATATTTCTAATTGTAATGTAGAAAATGAATGGGAAAGTGTAACTACACGTGTTGCAAATAGGGAGGGGTGGGTGAATGGAAGGGAGGGGAGGGGAAGGGGGGAAGAGGGGGGAAAACCAAGATGTATCATGTACAGGTACAAAATAACCTTGTTGATTATGATCATTATGTATGCAATGTACCAATACATGTTCTTGGTAAAAAAAAAAAAAGAAAATGAATGGGAGACAGGAAGCTGTGAAGCAGTTCTGATTTTAGGAGGCTGAGCTGTCCACTTTCTGCTTTTTCAGTGTGGTTGGTTTCCCTGAGTAAGTTAATGTTAGTCTCAGGGGAAAACAACCACATATATAGAAATACTGAACTGAGTGTTGTCAGCTAAGACACCAAAAATCCATAAACCTATAAACTATTTGGGAAGAAGAGTAACACAGTTCTTATGGGGGGAAATTCAGGTTCCAGCTGCTGAGGTCTACCGGGCTGGCCATGCCACTGCTAGCCTTGTGCTCTTGAGCCGATTGTCTGACTTATTTGTGCTTCAGTTTTCTCTTCATTCTAGAGGGAATAATCCTAGTATACAACTCAGCGTTACTGTGAGGATTAAATAAGTGTGTGTGTGTGTGTGTGTGTGTCTGTGTCTGTAAGCAGCTGGAACATAAAACGTACGATTTTGAAAATGACTATGGAAAATTTAGAAACAGTGAAATAATAACCATTTTGCCTCTTTTCTTTCATAGCTAAATAATACAGTAATTTGTTTGTCTTTACATAGCGGATCTCATTACCACAAGTGCAAATGCTGTCAGGCTTGCACAGCACTCTAAAAGAAAATTATTTCTACAGAGTGATATATTTTGTGACTTTAAAATATTTTTATTATACAATCCATATTAAAATATAGTTCATATTAAGAGCTCAGTATTGCAGTGGGTTTTTTTTTTGTTTGTTTGTTTGGTTTTTTTTTTTTTTTTTTTTTTTTTTTTTTTTGTGCCAGGGATCGAACTCAGGGCTTTGTGCTTGCTAGGCAAGCACTATAACCACTGAGCTAAATCCCCAGCCACCTTTTGTGTTTTTTAATTGACATTGTAATTGTATATTTTTATAGGATAATGTGATGTTTTGGGTTTGAACTCATAGCAGCATGGTACAGTGAACAGAGTTTTAAGTAAGATAGATTGATTCATTTCCCCTTTACAGTTAATGTGAGTTTAGACAAGTTCTTTTAATTTTTTTTTAGCCTTGATATCCTTACCTTTAAGACCACACTAATAAATTCTTTCTGAATTTAGATAAATAGCATATGATATGGTTCTTAATAACAATATAGGTACTTTAAATATGATTTTTCTTCCATTTAAGAGTTTCTGTGAAGGTGAAGATAGAGACAGTAAGTGAAAATACTTTTAAAATTATGAAATGATTACAAATGTTAATCATTATTACAGACATTTTAAAAATAAAAACTGTTAATTCCGTCGTGGCAAATTTAATAGCATCCAGTAGTGGGGTGGTCAAGGATCTACGAAGTGAATGTAGTAGATATTTAAAATTATTAAATCTCTAACAAGTTAGAGAACTTTATTTATTGTCAAAACATGCTGGTAATTTTACAACATGTAAATGATCTTGTCTTTGATCTGACAGCATTATCTTTACGACTATTATGAAAGTTGCGAGAACATTTAAGAGAATTTCTGTGTTACTGTTATACTATAATGTCCTTTGTCTCTGGCCTACAGATTTTAATTGAACTAGAAACAGCATTACTAGATGATGAGCCACACTGGTACAAACTGCAAACCCACGATGTCTCCTCGTTGCCACTTCCCCACCCATCTCCGTATATGCCGCGAAGACAACTCCATGGAGAGAGCCCAACGCGGAGATTGCAAAGTACGTTTTCAAAATTTATCATACTTCCATTGAGTTTCTCTAATCTTGAGTGCACATGTGACAGAATTTTATGACTCTTATGAGTATCAACAAGCATCTGTTAATGTCTGTATAGCTATTGCTGAGGTTCTTCAACTATTTGCTATACTAATAAAAGGTTAAACCCAATAGCATTCACTCATCATCATGTTAATGTGCTTTACATTGTATTGTAGATCTATAACCCCAAATAAGCAGTTTTGTTTAAATCTTAGTACTTAGCATTTTAAATATAGGAGTGATATGGCTAATATGATAGAGTTTGGTCATGTTGCTGTAGATACCCAAAATTATGATTCCTACTTTTGTTTTCTCCAGTGTTTTATAAATATCTAGGATGGTGAGTACAACATAATGGTTAAAATTGTGAAGTTTCATTTTAGTCTTACCAGTGTTGAAATCTTGAGTCATTTTAGAGCTCCATGATTTGAGGCAAATATTCTCGCTATCCAATGTTCTGTAACATGGTCATAATGATACCTACCTCACCAGGTGTTCTAAGAACTCATTTAATCTCTAGAATAGATACTGTTATTGTTGTTGCTACTCTTATTACCATGATTATTATCAGTGCTTAGATTTTACCCCAAATTATACATAGTCTGAACTATAACAGTAAAATTAGGCCAGTGCAGAGAAACTTAACAGATTTGGGAACATTTTCCAGGTTGAAAAGTGATGTTGTTGGTTCTTTGCCCCCATAACTTTAGGTTGTTTTTCCTAAAATTTATCTTGTCTTTTTCGATGAATCTGTTATTGAGAGATAAGGTACCTGCTTGTTGTTTTGTGTGGTATTCATGTATAGTATTAGTGTAATTTTCCTTTCATGGACTTAGCATGCTTCTGGTTTAGCAACATTTTTATCAAGTACTAGAAGACTGACATTAACCAGATTTCCCTGGTGTCCACTTATAAGTGTAAGTGCTTTGTCACATATTAATTATGAGACGTATACATGGCAACATAACAAATAACTATTGTGTATATGGATCACACCCTTCCTGTTGAATAAAGGAATAAAATATATCCAAAGATTGTTGGATGAGTAATCCCTTTAATCATTGGAATTTTATTTGTACTAAATATAATTTCACACTTGAATGATATTTATTAAACACTAGTTCTCTAACAGTTACTTCTTCAGCCTTGCCAGACTGTAAACATCCATTCATCTCTTAATGGCAAGTGCCATTATGACATCTTTTGTTAGAATAATTGCATTCTAATAAATTTTATGAAACTAATTTTACTCTTTCTGGTCATTGTTATCTATTCAGTATCTTCTGTCAAAGTCATAACACATATAGGGTAATGGAAGATTACTGGTACAAGTCATTATGTAGTAATTCTTACAGTTTAAGTTTATAAGCTGCTAATGCTAGCCAGTACTCTCTTTTCTTGTAGAATTGGCCTTTTCTCTGCCTGCTGCAGTTGCTTTTGCACTAATGGGTAGGGTTGAGAGCAGTTAGTACCTGAAACTTTTAAATTTAACCAGAGATTCCAATCTCTCCACCCCCAGCTAATTGGGAATAGTGGATGTGAGGAACAGTACTTTCTTTCAGCTGTAAGTGTCATGGAGTTTTATTCACTTAATTTGATAAATCTTGTAGCTTTTTAATATTTTTCCATTTCCAAAATGACTCTACTATTAGTCGTTAATCGCGTTAAATTTGCCCACAGGGAACATGCTCTCTCCATGCTGTACCATGTGATCTTGTCACTACAGACTAACTGCTCATGAATAATTTATTAGCAGTTAAAAATGGGTACATACCCATGAAAAAAATAAGTACTATATTCCTAGATACTCTAGAGGTTGAGCTGGGAGGATCTCTTGAGTCCATGAGTTAAAGCCCAGCCAGGGCAGCATAAGGAGACCTTGTCTCAAAGTACATACAGACACACATGCATACATACATAAATATATACATGCATACATACTACCTACTAGGAAATAACATTGAGGAATTGACGAAGGGTTCAAAACATTACCATTTTCTAAACATATATTGACCATTAAAACCAGATACCAATCAGGGTATGAATATATGTCTTAATTTTAAAACTTCATAGAGGATGAGAATTTTCTTAGGATATTTATTTCAACGAAGAGCGTAAATATTGTGTTTATTTCTAAGTATATTCCATATTGTCAGGATCATGATCATTAATGTATTTCATAGAATATACGTGTGGAGTTATTATCCAAAGTATACAACAGTCTCTCGTGTATTCCCTACATCTAAATCATAGACTAATTTGGTAATCTAATCAATGTTGTTATAATTATCAGTCTGTGGCTATGAGTTTATTAAATGTACATGTATGTTTATTGTATTTAAAGTGAATAAATGGGAATGTGGGAGTTCCAGTCTCCTCAATCATGATTTCTATTTTAAATTTGTAGATGCAGGGAATTCAAAATAGTATCTCATTTTACATGGACATTAGCAGTTCTTACTAATATATGAAGATATATTTTAAATATTTCTAAAAATAAGTGTTTCACAAGTTTTATATATAAATGTCTTTGTTACTTTTCTCGTTGCTGAAACAAAATACCCAACACGTACAAATTAAGGGAAGAAAAGCTTATTTAGTTTACAGTTTGTAAAGTTTTCAGTCCATAATTGGCTGGCTCAGAGGCAGGATGGCATGGCAGACAGGCATGGCGGCAAGCAGAAGGGAGCAAAGCAAGCAAAGAACCTTAGTGGCTTCTTTCTGCCCCTTATATCTGATCCATGCTGCTGGGATTAGGGCAGTACAAAACCAATCAATGGATTGAATTAGTAATCACACACCCTAAATCCCAGCATCACACACTGGAGATTTGGCCACCTCTGAAAAAGCGCCATCTATGACCCTTTGGGGGGACATCTACACACAAACCATAATAATCAGTGAAACTTTTCAAGGACTTTTTGAGGTGAAGAGTACAAGCAGCTTTGATTGTGTACTCCAAATCGGCTCCCAAATAAAGGCGTTGATATAAGTATATCAAAAACAGATGGCTTTGCCTTGTACCTGGATTTCTACATGTGGCAAAATGATCATGTACTGTGTGTTAATATAGCTACAAGAACAGTCACAGTCTCATTGCTCCAAAGTCTGAAAAAATTAGATTATGAGAAATTAAAATCTTAATGACAAAATAACATTTTCTATAATACTATTGTTTCATTGTAAACTATTCTCAAATGTTGTTTTGACATCAAAAGATGGTAGGAGCACTGCATATTTCCAGCAGTTATTTATTAAGCATTTTTTTTAACTTTTAAAAGAATGATTTTTTAAAATTATATTTTAATGGTATATTTTAGATGTACATAGTGATAACATTCATCATAGGGAATTTGTACTTGTACATGATATATCTTGTTGCTTCATTTTTTTCTGTTCCCCTCCCCTCCCTTCACCCCCTCCTTCCTCCTTATTTACATAAGTTTTGTTTCTATTTTTTCCTTCTATTTCTTATTTCTCTTAGGCAAGACTAAAAACTGGATTTAAAAATGGATCAAAGATAAGTAAGATTGCTTTTTTGCTTTTTTTTTTGTAGTACTGGGGATTGAACCCAGCCTTCTATTTATTTATTTATTTTCATTTTGATTTTTGATTTTGAGACAGGGTCTCACTAAGTTACCTAGGATGAGTATGAACTTTTGACCCTCCTGCCTCAGCCTCCCAGAGGTCTGGGGTGCAGGTATGCACCACCATGCCCTGCTTTCTAAAATGGAAAAATCTCTCAAATATTTTTACATTCTTTGGATTCACAGGGAGAAACTTTATACATTGCCTCCTTGGAATATAAAGAAATTATTTTGAAAAGTGATTTTGACTTTTTATTATTATATAATATTTACTGTTAAAATTATAGCATCTAAAGGAGAATGTCTCTCTTTTAACATGACACAAATTATTTACAAACTTACTACTGGAAATGTTATTAAGCATTCTTATCATGATAAATAATGATAATTTTAATTTGATTCTTCCGCCTTTGTCTCATATCACCCAGATTCATCTCTTTGACTTCTCAAATGTTCATTTTTTGCTTGGTAAAATGAATATTATTAATCTTCCTTCACTTTTTAAAATAGAGAGTATTATGTCTGTTATTTCTTTATGATAAGCTTTCAGCAAAACTGAATTGCAACAAATAGTGACAAATTCAAAATGATGAAGATGCTTTGATCAAGATTTCTCAGCATATCAAATGTTTAGAGGAATTTAAGCCATTATTTCTTATACTTTTCTACATCATGCTCATTTTTTGTAACTGCAGTTAAACTTATAAAGACCTTTTTTAAAACATTATTCCACATGTTATTTGGTCTCTCTTTTAAAAAAATCTTTCCCCCCTTCCTCAATTTTAATTGTTTATTCACCTGTCTTTAAGTTCACTGAAATATTTCTTTTACAGAATCCAGTGTTTTTCAAAATTTAGAGTAAGAATTGTCTTATTTAATATATTGTATTTTAATTATTTTATCTTTTTGTGCTAAGGATTGAAATCAGGGCCTCATGCATGGTAAGGGTACACTCTACCACTGAGCTACATGTTAGAGCCCTAAAGATTATGTATTTTGAATTTAGGATTTGCATTTGCTTTCTTACAAGATTCTGTATCTTTCCTAAAATTCCACTTTTCCTGTGTGTATGTAAGTAGATATTCAGATAAATGTAGATATTTATATAAACATATGAAAAGAACTATATATATATATCAGTCTATAAATAGAACTATAAGTATATAGATATAGAGACATATAAATAGAAGTATAAATATATATGGATATTTATATAACCCTATATGTGTAAATCTGGTAAATTATTTAATGTGTTTGTAATACTTATTTTAGGTCTTGTCTTCTGTGGATCTACTTATATTTCTGTTTTTACTCTTGATTGTGGATGGCACTTTGTTTCCTATATAACTAGTCCTTTGTTTTTTGGTTTTTTTTTTTTTTTTTGGTGCTGGGGATCAAACTCAGGGCCTTGTGCTTGCTAGGCAGGCACTCTCTCACTTGAACTAAATCCCCAACCCCCACCTGCTCCTTTTTGATTCTGTTTTGGACACTGGGTTTCACATTTTAGAGAGTCTGGATAATGAAGAATATTATATTTTATTTTAGTAGAAAAGTTACTGAAAATTCACCTAAGTCCTACGGAAGACACATTAAGGCAGTTCTATTGTGGTTTCTGTCTGTAGTTCTAGGACATAGTCCTTAGTCTAGTTTTTGGTTCTTATGTATTTCTAAGGTATGGTATTTCTAGGTTAAATCCAAAATGTTTTCTAAACTCTTATTTTATAATAAGAATTAAACTTGAAATCATGTCTTCTCAACACAGGATGCCAAAATATCCTTGCGGCACTTTTGTTTTTGAGATGTGACTTTCTGCTACGTCTATTCTTATTTTTGTCTCCACAGTTCACAATTTGGATAAGGATTTGAGAGTCCTTTTAAATTTGGGACCCCCTCTGGTTCCCCTTTCTAGGGTTTGCCCCTCTACTACTCTTGCAACCTTGACTTGTGGTTCCTGCCTCTCCGCCTTGGCAGCCTGAGGGGTTTCTTTGCTTTTTGTCTCCTCTGCTGGGAAGCAGAGTGGGAAAGCTGGCTAAACGCCTTCTTTCTGTCAAGGTCACAGCACTGATTTCTACCTGCATCTGCTTGTTTTTTTATATCTTTCAACAGTTTGTTTTAATGAAAATGTTTTGTCCAGAATTATTATTATTATTACAGGGAGGAGAACTAGTTGGATTATAAACTACTCAACCATTCTTCTCAAAAGTAAAAAGCAAACTTTTTACTGAAGTATAGTATACAGAGTAACCACGCACTATATAACTAGCTCTCAAAGCAAAGAAATAATTCCACCAGCCCAATTCTTGCAAATTTCTGGTTACTGTCTCTCCAAACGACTCTGTTGGCTTCAAATCCCATAGAATAGTTGACCTTCTGTTGAACTTCTTACAAATGGGATACTTAAACACACATGAATTTTATAGAAGTGGGATTATACAATATACTACTCTTTTTCTCATCTAGCTAGTAAGCTACCCGACACTGCTTAGCTTCTGAGGTCAGATGATGTGGGATGTGTGTATTGAGTTTGCTATAGCTAGAGACAATAAATTATTCTTTTAAATCTGGCTTTTTTTTTCTTGTCAGTACATTTATGAGGTTTATCAACATTGCTTTATATAATTGCAGTTAATTTATTTTCATTGCTATATAGTACGTACATTAATATATGACAACTTATGAAATCTACAGCTGATGGGCAGTTTGTTTGCTGGTTTTAGCTATTCCTGTTTGCTGCTATGGGAATTTTTGTATGTGACTTTTGATAAGCATGTTTGTCTTTTTTTACATTAGGAACATCAAATTTTGGAGTAGACAGATTACAAACCATGCTATCTTTTTTCAGTGCAGTAAGTATTGTTGAGCAGTTTCCCAATTTCTATAATGTTAAATGAGGATTCGAGTTTCTTCACACTTTTGCACAGAGTTTGTAATTTTGTGCTCTTCATTTCGGGTGGGAGTGGAGTATTATCTTTGGAGGCTTTCATTTGCGTTGTTCTGATAACATTTGCATAACTTCACTTGTCTTTGGGTATACTTTTTTTTTTTAACCAAGAACATGTGTTGGTACATAGTATACGTAATGATCACATTTATCATAGTCATTTTGTACCTGTACATGATGTATCTTGGTCCCCCGCCCCTTCCCCACCCCTCCCTTCCATTCCCCCCTTTCCTTATTTACAGCAGGTTTATTTACATTATTCCATTTTTTCCCTTTTCCCTTCCTTTCCCTTTTCCCTTCCTTCTTTTTCCACTTTTCCCTTTCTAGTTCTCCTGTCTTTTGAATATTATCTTTCTTTTACCTAATATCTATTATACCTCTTTGTCTTTATGTACACTTACAGTTTCTCATATCAGAGAAAAATTTAATGTGTACTCATGAGTGACTGATTTATTTCACTTAAGAGTATGTTCTTCAGGTGCATCCATTTACCTACAAATGACTCTAGTTTATCCTTTTTTATGGCAGAGTAGTACTCTATTGTGTAGAAAAACCACATCTTTTTTAGCCTTTCATTAGTTGTTGGGCATTTAGGTTGTTTCCAAGACTTAGCTATTACAAATTGTGTTGCTATGAACATGGTGGTGCATACGTCCTTGTGGTATGACGATTTTAATTCTTCTGGGAAGATCCCCAGTAGGGGAATAGCTGGGTCAAATAGAACCTCCAGTTGTAGTTTTTTGAGGAATCTCCATATTGATTTCCACAGTGGCTGGACCAGTCTACATTCCCACCAACAGTGGAGGAGTG